>WOGP01007384.1:0-11796 GCA_015342065.1 Leptinotarsa undecemlineata
GAAGGATGCTGCCGTTGAGGATACATATCAGCATACCAGCCATTTTCTCATTTGTGTATGTCATTTTAATAACAAGTAAATTATGAAACAAACAAATTAAGAAAGGTACAACAACACAATTAGTATTAATTCAATTTCGAAAATTCACAAACTGACAGCGTCATACCAATTTAATTGTCACTATCGATAATAGTGACCTACTAGATAGATTGGTTTCGTATTTTCGCATTTATGACGATGTATCTCTGTAGTTGTTCGTAAAATAATTTTTTGCTGCGAACTGGTTTATTTTGGGCAAACACCCAAGAAACATTTTTTGTTTAGAATGAAACGTGCTATCGTTAATACATTTTCAAAGGGTAAACAAATAATAAGACAAAAACTTATATTGGAAATAAATTTTAGAGGTTGCGTTTTCCACCCCTTATAACCATGGGGTAAACCAAATAAATTTCTGGATAAGTGTCTTTTTGGTAGTAAAAAACATTTGGTAGTAAAAAACATCAGGTTAATTTCAGTATTGCAACTTTTTTAGTGCTTGTGAAAAAAATTGTTACACAAATTTTATGTACCCATTTAAGGGGATGTATCTTAATATGGGATGCTCCAATGAAATTTCTTTTTATGAAAGATCTTTTTTTTTCGATGAGGAATCACCTCTTTGAATGTTTTAGACTTATTTAATTACACCCAGTATATGAAATTTAAATAAATCACTTTTTCTACGCTACTGAATATAATCTTCCTTCAAGAGACCCATCAACCTTTGTACTCAAACTACAGGTAAATAAAAATACAGATAATTGGAATGCTTACGTCCGAGTATCAAAAAGTCCACATTTCCATATATTTTGAAAATTTAATGGGTTTCAGCAGTTTTCAATCTCAAGGCAATGAAAGGAAAATGAGCATATCCCTTGCAACAAACGCATTTATAGCCAGAAGCATTTCCACTTCCTCTTGACCCGTTTTCTAGAATATGCGGTTAAATGGAAGTTTCACAGTGCGGTAGAAATTCGTCAAATACTTTATGGCCAAACAGACACCGGACACCTGGAAATTCAGTGCAATAAGTAATCATTTCACAACTTGAACAGATAGAAAAATTGAAAAATGTTATTCAAAACAACTGCAATAGGACCTACAATTGATTAACATAGAAAAAGATCGACATAGAAAAATGAATGGAAACTGGACCGCAAAAAACTTACAGAAGTGTCAATTACAAAAGTCAATTATGTACATTCTGTTGACCACATTATAGTGTGAAATTTCTTCATTATCTATAACACACATATAGTTTTTACTATTCACAATGGCAATTCAAATCTTTTCAATATAAAATAGATGTTCATTAGATACTTATACTCATATCTGATATACCGTTTGAGTTTTTTTTCAGAATTGTTTAGTTTCATGCTGCTTTTATTTTTACCGACTTCATTAAGGATGTATAATCATGAAAACCTTGTTTTGAATTCATTTTAGTTTTGAGCTATTTTTCCTTGAGGAAATGAAAGTGGAAAACATTTTTGATACAAAAAATATGGGAATCTGTCAAAGGAAAACTCTAACTCTATGCAAAGATGTATAGATCATGCAAAAAAGTAACTTCCAGACACAAACTGGAAAAAAAACCCTCCCAGCTATTTTCATATAAACATTGAATTTCAAGAAAGAAAAATGTGGAGTTTTGTATAACCTCATTCAATATTCAACATTCAATATATTACACAAAACAATACACACTCCTAGAAACAGTAAACCTACAGAAGGTGCAACACAAAGAATATTACCTGATGTAATCCAAATACAGGCAAATTTATCTAAATTACCTGCAGTACCTGCACCAAGGCGTTCGAACTGCATAAAAGCACTGTTTGTGATGACACGTTCAGTTTGAGTAGAGTCTTGATGATGATAGCACGACCAGCTGTAGAAAGCGCTCGCATATAATAAATAGGAGTTATAAAACTTCAAATCTTTTTTGTAACAGATATTAATTATGAATGAAGAGAGTTAGAGAAAACGTTTAGCACAGTTATATGTGGGTCTATGAGGATCATATTCCAAAATTATTTAGAAATATATAGGGTGACTCCCAAAAAAGTTACATACCAAGGTTATACTTTTTCTTATGGAACACACTATATTTTTTCATATTTTTAGATACTACAGACAAAATAAAGTTGAGATACTATTATGTTTCCCATACTTAAAACTTACCGTTTCTGAGAAATTCAAAAATACAAACCATAATTTAAAAAATGTGGTCACCCTTTTAACGTGTAACGAGCTGTTCGCGATTAAGTGTACTGCTTAGATCAAAGGTTAAATTCAAATACCACATGGAATTTTTAATGCAATAATATTCGTAGTGGCGAAAAAAATTGCCTCAAAATTTGGAAACAGATTTAATTTAATAACTTCCTAAAATTGAATGGAACACCCCATATTTGGTGGCGTAATTTGACGTAGAAGTAGATTTCCCTCAAAATTATATTGGGGTTCCCTATACATATCTCTTGTGCTTTGTACACAAAAGGCGTTTACATATTTTACTTATGGGTAATTTATTTCATCTTTGAAATAAAACACGCTGTATTGTAATGAAGACCTTAAAAAGCTGTTTGAAAACCTATTTGTTAAAGTATACGTAGATTCACTATAAGCACAAGTTTGAATTTTTGCAAATAAGGTGTTTCTAAAGTAAAATGCAGGCAAATGTAAAAACTGAAATTTATTGCCATTTCTGAAATATTAAAAAGCATTCAAAATAAGAAGATGCGTATATCTTAATCATTGAGGCAAGATAAGGTAAATTCGCTGGTTTCTTAGCAAATATATTAGACATCATAATGAAATAAATACCAAAATTACAATTTGGGGTCAATAAAAACATACTTTTATGACTTCCTATAAAACCCATTCTACTATTTACTTTGACGTTAATTATTATTATGAAATAAAAAGTATTTGACAGTGAAACAATATTGTAAAATGAGAACTTATCCCCAGAAAGAATGAACTGCTATGATTTTGATAATCGGTGAGTTCGAAGAAAACTGTTTATTAGCGTCAAGAGTATATTCCAAAGGTATCTTAACTCGTGTCATTCTAACAAGCGTTTATTGGAAAAGTAGTTGCAGCTTTTTCGAAGAACATAATATGCAAGAACGGCAAAAACCGGTTACTGGAAATGGGGAAAATGAATATTTAATGATTGAACATCCTCACACAAGTCAACGAAAAATATGTGAAACATCTGGAATAAGCAGACATATTATCCAAAGAATAATTGAAAATTACAAATTCCATCCGCGAAATATGTTATCCAGGGTTTAGCATTCATTTCAAGAAAGAGTTCTCCTATGCATCAAGAATAATGGACACCACTTTGATCATTTATCAAAAGAAAAAGCTATTCAAGATTCTTGATTTTTCGATAAAATGGCTTCAAAAATGCTTCTTGGCTTTTCATTACAATACAGGATGTTCCATTTCGAAGATGAAAAAATTACTCATAAGTAAATTATAAAAACACATTTTGTGTGAAAAGCAGACCGGATAGGTATAGAAAATCCTACTATAGTTTTGAAGGGAATCTACTTTTGCGTCAAATCACGCCACTAAATACGGGATGTTCTATTCAACATCAAGAAGTAATTTTATTAAACGTGTTTCCAAATTTTTAGGCAATTGTTTTCGCCACTCTGAATAATGTTGCTTTAAAAATTTCATGTGATAGTTAACCTTTGAACTAAGCAGTACATTTAATTACGAGCAGCTCGTTACACGTTACAGATGAAAACAATTTTTGAATTATGGTCTGTATTTTTTAATTTCTCAAAATTTCTCAGAAACTATTTGTCTTTATTTGACATTGATTATATTGTTTAGGGATCCTGTGAATGATATCTGATTCGATTTCATCACGAATGTTTGGTATGCAAACGGAATAGAGAAAAGTTTTCTTCGTATAAGTTAGCGTTCATTTGAAAGTACATTTTTTGAGTAATTCAATGTCTATATGAAAATAGCCTGTGTCTGAAAGTTTATTATTTGCATGATCTGTATAAGGTTAGTTCTTCCCCTGGAAGATTTCCTCATTGTTTTGTTTTAAGATGGAGAAATAGAAGGTCGAAAAATTTCTTATTCATATAAATCATTATTTGGAAGGTACAAGCGAACATCGGAACAAGCAGATATCGAGGGTAAACATTGCAAAGCTAATCTTCGTAATGGACCAACGAATGAGAAATCGCTTTCTGTCTCTACCTACAAATTCAAATAAGAACAAGAAAATGCATGATATCAAAGCTCAAACACTTGTTGCATACAAATGAACACTTCAATGACAAAAATAAGTAAAATTTCTAGCGAAGTTTGATGTTTCGAGAAGTACATAAGTTTTCATCTGTCAAGATGAGAAAGAACATAATAGTCTAGAAACAGATATTGATTCTCAGACAGGGAACACCTAAGCGTTGGCGTCTATCCGACAAATATTCGCTAGACAATCAAATCTTTTTTCTTGCATACTCTCCATGAAATTCATAAAGATCTTATGTAAATAAGTCGACGAATAAGCTAGAGATAAAATACTAATGAATTTGCGAACGAGTAGAACTCCATAATAAAAATATTCAGCTCGAAGGTTTCAGCTGTGAGTATATGAACATTCTGTCTAATATATTCACTGACTTAAAATTAAATTCTCTTCGAAAGGTTTATAAGTGGTAGATTTGAAGATGAAGCCCCGCAATTTATTCATCCCCAGGGAAGCAGTAAAGAATTCTTTTCGCTGATTTTTTTCATGACACAATAGATCAAATAGTGATACAAGTCCGGGATATATATTCTTTAAGGATGTGTAAACAAATACACAATCGAAGTGAAACTTCTACTGATGTCGTCACACAAATTCAGTAGTGTTGTAGATTCGGATTTTCATTGTATGAAAAATTACTAAGACCAAATTATTTATATCAGTAAGGTAGCAAACTGTCGAAAATGTATATTACTGGAGTTCAAACCCAAACCAAACCATTATTTCTAGACCTCGACACGTGTTTCGATCACCAAGTGATTATCTTCAAGAGGAAGATTAAATGACTTTGAATGAATTCAACCTTTTTCTTGAACATGGTTACTTGGTGATCGAAATACGTGTCGATGTGTTGCAATAACGCATTGCACAGCACACAAGTCACAAATTTGTGACTGAGAAAAAATAAACAAGTATGAAATGTAACAGTAAAGTGAGGTTTTTTTGTAATAAAAAGATGTTATGACCTTGAAAGGAAATCAATTTTTGTGAAAATAAATATTTCGAAATGAAGTTTGAATGATTTTAATTTTGCAAATGATTATCGTTCGTCCTGGTCAAGATCATGCAGAAATCAATAAAGTCAAATATAAATATCCATCGTAGTACTTATGAATTTTATTTTGAAATATTAATTTTCTCAAAATATATGTATCTCTCCTCGACAAAATCATCAGACTGACTGTGATTTCAATCGAAGTATTGGTGGTTACTACCTTTTCGCTTGAGACCTTTCATTTAGAGAAAAATGAAGTTGTTACTAGTCAAAAATTATGTCTTTGTTAGTCAACGGTCTTGAATATGTAGTAGAGCCGTGATGAATCCAGTAGTGTTACAGGTACATTGCTGTTTCGGTTGAATCTGTCCTGCATTGACGAAAAGTAATACACCGAAAGCAGACCTGTATGAGAAAACTTACATCAATGGTCTATCGTGGGATTAGCAAGAAATGTGTAGTTACTTTCAATCAGGTATTCACAATGTCATTCTTTGTAGGAACATTGAAACAGTGAATATTTCGAATCGGAAAATGAAGGCATTAGGTAGTTTGATTGATGTAGCCGTTACTACGTGGTAGATCACCATGAAAAATGAGAAATGAAAATTCCAATGGCAGTGAGTGGTGAGGTGATTCTGCTTTATCACGAGGATCAAATTCCAACTCAATCGGAAGCAGGCAAGTGATTAGAATTCAAAATTTTGGAAATCATAGAAAAAAGCGAAGCTACTAATAATCAAAATTGAAACGGTCTCTTTCCTCGCGATGAGAAAAATTCACAGATTTTTTTGATAATACGAATGTAATGAATCTAAATCAGGTCAACAATTATTATAAGGAATCACTTCTTTCGAAAAATCGCAGGTGAAAATAAGTTTCCAATCGATGTTTCAAATCACGAAAAACTGTATAAAGAATTCAAGTAGCAAATTCAAATTCTTACGTACTACTGGCGATTCCTTTTTCTCCAGCTAGTAATTCTCTTCCGATATTCAACCAGTCGCACTCACCTGAAACAAAAATTGAAAAATATATTCAGGGTTCAAAACTTCAGGTTAGAGAAGTAGAAAGCTGAAATCTTTCTTTCCCAAAAAGTATTCCCTTTCAACCTATTCAGGATGAAATAGTTCCATTTTTT
This sequence comes from Leptinotarsa undecemlineata, assembly GCA_015342065.1. NCBI lineage: Eukaryota > Metazoa > Arthropoda > Insecta > Coleoptera > Chrysomelidae > Leptinotarsa > Leptinotarsa undecemlineata. The sequence continues at coordinate 6,466 of WOGP01007384.1, forward strand.
CTAACTTTAAATATTGGTTCGCAAATTATGAAGGCGCTTGTACGTGTATCAGTTCGTGTTTCCTCAAATGAACTAATCATTAAAATGAGTTAAAATCAAAATAAAACTCACTAGTAACTCACGTTACTAGTGAGTAACGTGAAAGACTACCTACAGCCAAACGTTCATGTGCCTATAGTATTCTTCTCTCTGAATATATTATTTGGAATATAGATTTCTATATATATCACTCAAAATGTAAAACATATAATTCTTGTTAGAATGACTAAATGTGTCTCGTATTAAAAAAAGCCCATCAATTGTAACTATTCAAAGCAATACGAATTTGAATTTTTGCAAAAACGTACCGATTAACATTTTTTTCAAGATATTCAACTTAAAACTGAAGTCCAAACTCGGCTTACTACAACTTTCCAAGCAGGGTCAATTCTCGATATTTTGCTACGCATTAGAAATTACAGTAAACACATAGAAATTACAGAAACAGTATTATTTCAACTTCATATTTGGCTGTCGACATCAGTCGCATTTTGTTTTCTTGACAGTTAAGTCTATGCACGAAATTATAACACATTCATTTTACGATTCAATATTACTAAATCATGGAGAGTAATTCTGACACCTGTTCATTGAAAACATCTGAAAAATTTGGTTGTTTGGTGATCATGCTCGTAACACCAATGAGGTTGCTGCAGAGTTTAACGTAAGATAAGCTGAACTTGTTCCCATTACTCATGGAGAAGCAGTCGATGTGAATACTATTTCAATGAAACTGGCAGTGTTATTGAAAATCATTGAAATACGACATAATTTTTAGAACAAAGATGTATTGATAGCGAATACATCTCTGCAGGAACCTTCGGTATTCAGCAATTCAACCAAATATCAGTAATTCACTGAAATTCCTGCTTGAACTAATTGTAAGATGAGGTTGAGCATCCCCTCGTGTAACCAACCCGTCAAAATATATCTGTGAGTTAATATCCACATACGGAATTACTTTCATCAATCCAATTTTATTTTCGTGAAAAAACTTTCATGAAAAGGGATTTCTGCTGCAGAACCTATCTTGTAAAAATTAACAAGTTTGTTAAAGTATGCAAATCTATCAATTAATATGCAGAGCCAATATTTCTTTGAGATTTCTAGAAAAAACTAACATTCTTGCCCATCTCGAAGGAATGGAATGTGTTGGTACTGGAAACCTAACAAAATGATAATTTTTAATTATCAGTGAATATTCAATCAAATAATTTCGAAAATGCTGTTTGGGGTTATCAGTCCTAGAGGAAAATTATATCATATAGAATATGATTAATCAGTATACTGAATTCAAACTGATCTCAGAAGTATACCAAAAATTATACATTGCGATAGATAAACAGTGTATTAGAGAATTTTCATGCAAAACAATGTAACAAGTGATGATACCAAATTGGATAGAACATTTGAATACTCTTACATACTCTGACTCGAAAGATTGCCCCAAAGTTCGATGTTAGCCATTTATAGATTATGCGAATATTATTTAGGTATTTTACTCATCAAATTGAAATGTTCCGTTGTTTTAATTGAACAGTGAAAGCTGTCACAAATATTAAGTTGGTCGAAACCGAACGGTATCCTCAAACACGAGTTTTAGAACACAGGAGAGACTCTAAGGAACTAGATACAAAAAATCCACATCCCTAGTTGAACATGAAAAGGCCTATGGATATATTTTTGATTTTGATCATCCAACTATAATTATCCAACCATAATTATCCAAAAGACTTTCATGCGAAAAGATACATATCCTCGAATGCGATAGATAGAAGGGATGCTGAGGTCCTAAATACTGCATATTTCAAATGAATAAGTAAAATAACTGAATTATTTTCACCTTTTTTCATTCTTTTTCTTTCTGTCATTGATAAAAAACAGACATCACCATATTATAATCACAAATGAAGCTATCCGTTTGTGTCATGTCGTTCTGTGTTGGTGTTGTTTCGAAAATTTCGTTGTTGCAATGTTTTTTATTTTTTTTTATGTATCTGATATGTCTGATGGTTTTTCATACAGTTATGTTATTGAATGAATATTACTGAAATTTTTTCCAACACTAAACCGTTATTTTAACACCTCGACACGTGTATTGATCACCAAGTTATCATCTTCAAGAGGAAGAGTCAAAAATTGGATGTTTCAATCATCCTATTGAAGATGATCACTTGGTGATCGAAACACGTGTCGAGATGTTAAAATAACGGTTTGGTGATGGGAAAAAATTCCAGTAATATTCATTACTGCACCAAAAGTTCCAAACAGTGCATCACAACTCCATTATGCTTTTAACACAAAGTAATTAATTTTTGGTGAATAAGGGAACGTCGGCAAGAAAACAATTATACTTTCTTCAGTATAATGGCAATGTTGGACTACAATAGATAATGGTGGGACGGTGGTCGGATGAGTTAGCGTGAGTGATTTGTTCCACTCATTCAATCAACCTTCAGGTGAAAATGTAGTTCGGGCCGCGAGGCCAGACGATCTATTTTCACGGCCTCTCTTCCGATTGTGATGACAGTTGGTTAACGAAAACATATTTATTTTATACAAATATATATTTTTATTGAAATTATATTGTTATCTCATGTTAGCAACTTTATACTTCACTGTCATGTTAATCGTCAGAATTGGTGTAGGAAAACTACTCAGTAAAAATACTAATTCTGATATTTAGGTAGATATTAATGGAAACGAAATCCCTTTTTCATTGATGGACTTTGGAAGGCGATAATTATTTAGCACCATCGTGCCAACTTTCAGTTATTTTGGAGCGTATTCAATTAATATAGTTCCAACGAGATGGTGCATTACCAATTCAATATTCGGCAAGACCCCAACCTAACATAACTCTCAAAGGCTAAGTTACTGAGGTCGATTCGAGCATACGCTCGATTCGGTACCGCCTAAGTTTTTGAGTGACGTTTGATTTGTATAAATGAAATGCTTTTGTTGAAAAAATGTTCAACTAAAAATACAAATCAAAGTGTTAGAGTCTACCACCATTTATATATTTTGGAATGAATGCCATGAAGCAGATTTCAGGGTAAGGGGTTGTGGGTTGACTGATTAAAAACCGTTGATCGGGTGACACTCATAATGAGCTTTCCTCAAATGGTGACTGACAAGTCACAGGCGATAGTAATCTACAAAAATTCATAATTTCGTTGAAGACGTAAACAAATCATGGAAATTGAATTTTACCCGCCTACGAAAGTGCAGAAACAATCTGCGACATGCGACAATGCGACGTTTAATATCTAACAACCAAAAATCGCTTCACGAATTACACCTGAGTTGCGTCGTGGTAAAAGCGCTAAAGAAATGATCGAATGCCGGCTCTAAAAATGAACGTAGGTTTTGATGTCATTTGAATTCAACACTATCTGATACGATGCGCAACCACTTAAGATTTCCGAATAGATTACTTCCGTAAATAATTACTGGTTGCCTGAAAAATTGGCGGTATTTCACCTACACCGACAAAAAGATTTTATGATTTGTTACAACCATTTGGCCAATACACACTGTTTCATTGATAAAACTCAGGTGCCCAATTTTTGGGAATGGCTTGTTAACTCGGTGGATATTTATGTTGAAGTGCGAGGAAAAACAACTCACTGTAGTGAAACATTCATATATGTTTCATCAAAACAATCAATACAAATTCAAGGTACAACGGATCCTAAGGGCTTTCTCCTACGCCACTGCGAAGTCGAGCGTTTGCAGGAAGGAAACTCGGGCAAGATGGCGTTTGATTAAAAGCTCCATAAATCTCACACGATCGGCAGAAATCAGAATACTCAGATTAACGGCGATTCCCACCGCCCCGGATAGTATTATACCATTTTGGAATTTATAGATTTATATATGGCGGACTACCGAATCATTCATGGGCCCTCTTGAAGTCGTGACCAGATTTTCTGTATATCTAGGTAAAATATCAATTCTGGGGGTCTATTTCTACCTAACTAGTTTCCAACCGTCATAACTCAGTCTGGTCTGTTTTCTCATTGGTGTACTGATCATATTTAAAGGATTTAGCTCATTATTCATGATTTACTTTTGTGATCATCTCATTATGAAAAAAATTGTTAGATTATGACGGAACTATAGACGTCTTTCTGAAACCAATCGATATTCTGCAAATACAATGTCTACCGAGTACATACTCAAATATGTATTGATTTTCCTTCATACAGATACAGAACAACGAAACAATATTCATATCTTTTGAAATTCATTCCTATGTATCATAATACTGGCTGAAAAACTCTCATTATTTCATAATGGGAATGTGTTGAAACATATCTAAAGCTTATGTTATGAATCGTTTACATGAAATGCAACGGAAATGGTTACTTTTAAGACTGAAGTAGTATTCAGTGTACACTCTTAATAATAAAATAATCAGTTCTCTAACCATCATGTCACATACCTCATAACTCAATCGTTCCATATATTCAAAGGTGAAGTTATTGAACAAAGCAGTCAACTGAGCAAACCGTATGCGATGTGTCGCGAGAATCGCACAGTCGCTTGCGTATAATGACGGGTCGCCATACGCAAGCGACTGTGCGATTCTCTTCTCACTGGTTGGGCGTTACGCTATCTCTTTTGCCACACTGAGCTTAAATACATATAGGGTATATAGTTGTATTTACTGGAGTTTACATAATCGGTGTTTAACTGAATGAATAACTTTTAAAAATTAATGAAAATCAAGTTTAGCACCCTGCAAAGAAATCAAAATCACACTACAACACACTATGAAGTCATCAATAAATTAATTATATTTCTATAATTTTTTTTTATTTGAAGTGTGCATTTGTCTGTGTATTTAGCGCACGTATATTTGGTTTGTTTCAAGGATCAGTAAATGTAAACTCTACTCTCTTGGTTGACTAAAATTCACACAATTTTTATAATTTTTATGAAACTCTTAAATTACCTATCGAATTTCAATTGTATCCTTATGAAAAGCAATACACTAAAACACTTGCTTGAAGAATACATTTTATAAAGACTGATAAAATTGTATTTAAAAATCAGCTGATAGCATGTAGAGCTCGAATGTTTTTCCTACTTGTTACTTACAGAAACGAAATATTAACTGATCAATTAACTTTTTGATGATAGTGAAATTTGTATTGAAATATTAATTATTGGTATTTAGAATTTGAGAATGTGATAGAACTGGCCGATACTTGATGAAAATCCATGATAATGTATTTAAAAAACACTTTATTGTGTGATTTTCACTTGACAGTTTACAAAACCGCG
>WOGP01007385.1:0-11793 GCA_015342065.1 Leptinotarsa undecemlineata
ATAGCATAAGGTCTAAATCATAACAAAAGAATGCAAGTTTTCTCTTCTTCTAAGTTGGGCTAAGTTTCTTATCATTCCATGTAAGTCTAAAAATAATATCGCATATTGCTTTAGGATTTTCGTTTGAAGGTTTTTGAGCTAAAATTCATTTAAATTACTTTTTTTTTATTTTTCAAATATCCATATTTACGACCTTCAACTGGTCCAGGTACCCTAATTGAAAAAGTTTAAGACTTAGCTAGGTAAATGATACCTCAAACGAAAGAGCAATAACTAAGCATGCTTTTTAGGGTGTCTGAATAGCTGTATGTATTTTATTTATTTTTTTAATTGGCATCAAAGTTCAGATTTTTTATTTTCTTTCTTTTTTTGTGCAGTTGTAATGTTCTGTACATAACTTTTTTGGACACAATGGTGCTTCAAACTACTTTAGTACGATTGGTGACACATAAGACTACTAAAATAAATTAAACAAACCGGACATTTCTGTTAAGATTAGAAGTTATTAGCATTTAATTGACCAATTTTGGGTTTTTGTACCAACAATTATAAAGGTTCCCTTAGAAATCGAAAACGGACTAGAAAATAAAAATGTTTGTATGAATATGTTCTACATGGGCTAGTGTATCACCCCCTCAAAGGTATGCACCCAGCTACCAAATGCCGTATGATAAAATCATATTGTGGGCTAAAAAAAAACAATTTGAAATTCAACAAATCTAAAACTAACAGCATATTGTTCAGCAGACCTGGTAAAAGGGATTTGAATGTAATGCTTTATGAAAATAGTGAAGTGTCTATCAGTCCTGTAAAACTGTGAATATGCTAGTAATTGTTCTAGATAAAAAATCAATATGGAATCAACATATTGATACCTTATGTAATGAACTGAAGAAAAGCTGCTATTTTATTAGATTCATATGAAACCACTGCAGCTCTAGTATACTCCTAACATTGTACCATGCTAACTTCCATTCACACCATCGATATGGCATTCTCAACTGGGGTATGAGTGCTTCTGCTGAAAGGATATTTCTCCTCCAGAAATATGCAATTAGAATGATAGCTAACCTAGGCTACCGTGATTCGTGTAGAGATGCTTTTGAACAGCTAAATATTTTTACAGTTGCCAGCACCTACATACTAGAGGCGTGTGCATACGTTTTCAAAAATAAATCCAATTTTCAGTCCTCTTCCAAATCATAACGATAATACTCGTTCGAAAGATCTAATCGTACCAAACGCTCATAGAACTTTTTTGTATGAAAAAAGCGTAGAGTAAAGTGGGTTTAAATTATATAATATGCTTTCACTAGCTCTTAAGAATTCCCAAATTATTAATGTGTTCAAAATTCAGCTGAAAAATGCTACTTCAAAGGACTTGTTACACCATTCGAAAATTCACCAATCAACTAACCTGAGATCTTGAGTTTCAGCACCTTTGGTTAAAGTGTTTACTTTCAATACTTGAGAAATACTTGAGAAATTGTGTGTTGATTATATTTTATTGGCTTTTTTATGGTCTATAACTAGTTACATTTATATTTTTATATTTATATGTTACTTTTATTACTTATGGATGTTTATCACTGTTTGTGTTGATATGGTGTTTATATTATTTTGACTAACTTCTTATATGGTTACATGTAGTTATTTACATTTATATGTTTTCAGATTTACTTTTACTTTTAAAATTGACATTTTCTTTGTTTAGTGTGCATTGATTTTTGTCAACTGTACTTTTCACCCAAAGAAATACATTTTATAATCATTATTATAGAAGATGATCACTCGGTGATCGAAATACGTGTCGAGATGGTGAAATAACGGATTAGTTTTCGGGAAAAGCTCAAGTAGAATTCATTACTACAACAAAGGTTGCAAACATTGCATCACTAGTAAATTAAAATGTCTCACCAAAATTCTACAATTCGAAAACATATATAGAGCATGTAACGTTTTTTGAAATTATATACAATGAAAATAATATGTTCTACTGATATTCTTTAAAAAAGTATACAAAATTAGATGTTATTCACTGAATATTGATTCATCTATAAACATGACAAAATATTAATTTAAACAATCATATGTATTGCATTAGATATGGTAGCAAAATCATTTTCGTTGATAAACTTCATTTAAATATTGGTTCCGAATATTACACATACATCATGAATAAAATGGTTGAAATACTACCAGATGATGTTGAACATATGAAGATATTGTATGCATATAATAGTAAAATGATAGACATACCTTTTTTATTTCACTTTATTTATTTAGTGCTTGCACCAAAAACTCTATTAACACTTCCAAAATACAAACCACGAAAATCAAGTAAACAATCAATCATGATGAGTTCAGCTTCACAATGAAATCATTAACTGAAACAAATATTTTGAAACCTATGAAAATGTTGCAAATGCGAAGAAAATTGTTATGAAGAATCATGGAATCGTTATCAGAAAAGTTGCTGAGGATTTCAGCATATCGATTGGCTCATGCAATGAATTTTTTTATATATTTTGGGCAAGAAGCGTATGGCAGCGAAGTTCGTTCCAAAATTGCTGAATTTTGACCATAATCGCTAAGGAATTGTTAAATGACATCAACGGTAATCCAGGTTTATTCAAAAGGGTCACGCTGGTAACGAATCATGAGTATATGATTATGGCATCGAAACCACAGACCAATCGTTCCACTGGATGATCCCAGGAGGGCCAAGACCAATAAAAGCACGCCAAGTTCGATCAAATGTCAAAGTTTTCCTCACAGTTTTCTTCAATTATCGTGGCATATGAGTATTACCTTGCAATGAAGTGCCGTTTGCGAGAAACAACATGAAGAAAACGTCCGGTATTGTGAAAAAATAATTGATGGCTTTTGCATCATTATAATGATGCAAAATCATGGTAATGCACCTGCTCACTCGTCATTGCTTGTTCGTTATATTTGTGGCCGACAATAACACCTTAATCATGCCTCAACCTCCAGATTTGTTTCCCCACGGCCTCTTTCTGTTTGCAACATTGAAGAAAATCATGAAAGGACGACGTTTTGCGACAATTGATTAAATAGACACTGAATCGCAAAAGTGCATATTATAACCGATTCAATGTACTGGGTGGGTGTCGGATGTTGACTCAGCTTGATTTTGAGCAGATCATCTTGGGGATGAGTAGTAGAGGTCATCCATGGGTATACAGCACTCAATAACTGACTTTGAAAAACACACTTGTACTGATATTCATACTATAGACATCAAACTCCTAATCCTGGACATTTCCTATAACTGAGCCATGCATGCCTCTCGTTATTTCATTTCGATATGAATGTTTTTTATTCAAGTGATACTTCATAGTAAGATTTTCACTGAACAGTTTACAAAATCGCAACACGTTATAGAATAGCTTCGTCAGTCATGTTCACTTAACAGACAGTCATTGTCACTACAAACTTCTGTTTGAACCTGTTCGAAATAGAGTTTTTTTGTTTTTTAAGGGCAATACAAACGCACTACAGATGCCTGTGCGACAGTAGCGATTCACATTGAATTTGAATCTCTGGATATGAAATCCATTTGAAAAAACGTTCTCAGGAAGTTTATTACACATAAACGTAGTTCGCTAGATGAAAGTGCCAAGTCACTTGAACAGTTCACGTGAAAGAGAGACAGGCTATCAAGGTTGCACGCTGTGATGTTCACGTCTCCAATCTGGCGGGTGGCTCTTTTGTGGAGAGAATCCAGCAACTTCAGGGTATGTTTTGTGGGAGAGCTCCATACATGAGAATAATACTCCAAAGAAGTTCCGATCTGAGCTTCATAAATCATCAGAAGTTGCGAAAAGTCTGTACAGTTTTCTGGTTCAGAACAGTTTTCCAATTTTTTGAGAAACAGCCTTCGCAATTCCAGCGACATGATTGTACCAAGACATTTTGTTGTCCATTTCAAGTCCCAACAAACTTATTGAAGCAAAAACTGGAAGTATCTGACCTGACATTATTATATCCGATACGGAGACATTTATCTTCTTGGAGAAAACCAATTTCTGGGTTTTTGTAACATGGAATTGATTCTGGTTACTTTCACCCCATGCGAAATCACTTCTAGATTCTCATCAAGATCCTCATCCTACTGCTGCCGGTGAAGATGTGCTTTCGAAGCCGATGTCCTGAAATTTAATTTTTGTCCACATTTTGTTTCTTGGAGGCTCCATCAATAAAAGGATACAAATGCACTTACATGAGTTTTTGTTTATGTTCACTCAATAATTATGATAATAATTATGATAATAATTATGGTTGTGGATTCCTTAGTGGAATAATGCCCTCCCTACTCTTGAATCTCAAAATCATAGCGGTTTGCCGCACTAAGGCAGATGCTGGCTCACTGCGCTTACTCAGGGCACATGATTCATGTACTCAATGACCCAATGGGGGACGGTCGTTGGTTGATAATGCTAACGCGCCTCTTCGAATATATCGGGGCTTTGGGGATAGGGCCTTGACCAGCGCAAACTTCGGTGGTGAAAAATAATACTCATTCACCATTTGGAATAACACATTGAGTAAAACAATGGATAAAATGTAGTAAATAAATAAGTTTGGACCCATGAAGCGGAGAGTGAATGAAAGAAATAGTACAAAAATACAAATAACAATAAAATACACGTAATAATACAAATATAAGTATATACATATTAACATAATAAATCAATATAATATTTGAAATACTGATAATAATTTTGCTTTTGTCTTAATATTTTATCATTATCAATCATCATCATATATACATTTAAAAATTTCAGAACGACCCTATCAACAATTTCTATTGGAAGAACTGGACCAGAAATCCATATTTTTCAATAAATTAATCCATTTTGCTCGTTTACAAACCCCTCATACAAAATACGCCACTGATCTTCTCTCACGCCATGTGGTTTTGGCATACCTCGACCTATCAATATTTACTGGTGAAAATCTACCTGCCAAGTTGCCTAAAAACAACCAACATGTTATTATAAATTAGTTTTGAACATCGCATCACTCTTCGCATATTATCGCAATAATTTGGGAAGGAGACTTTTAATTTGATGTTGATTACAGCAGTGGCAGAGGGCGATGGTTTGTGTGATTGTTAAAATACCATCAAGAAATTATGGGGCTAATGCGAGGAGAAAGCATTACCCCTATAATAATTGAGTATCTTGTGTCATGGAGAGAATTGAATGACAAATAAAATTAAAAATTTTTTTGTCAGAGGAAAGTTTTGAATTTATTCATGTTGATACAAAAACTGTGGGAATCTTCCAAACAAAACAAAGATGCAATCAATTTCAATAAATAATTCTATACAAAGATGTGTAGATCATGCAAAGAAGTAACTTTCAGACATAAACTGGAAGAAAACACTTTCTCAAAATAACTACTATCATATAAAAATTGAATTAGACGAATGAAAAATACTTCAAAAAAATATTCTTATATGAACACAGGATTATACAAAAAACAATTTTCTCTAATCAGTTTGTATTTCAAACATTCGTTATGGAATTGAATCAGATATCATTCACAGGATTCCTACACAATATAGTAAATGAAAGAGGTAAAATTTCACTAACATGAAACACTGTCATCCTCAGTGGTAGACATCTGACGTTTCGCTGTAAAACACTGGCCTTCAGTATTCTTCAGTACCGATCTGGATACGATTATAAGAAAAAGCAAACAAATAATTAATGAAATTAGGACTTTATGTCACGCAATGACATCCATTGGCTCATTTGATTAAATCCCAGCCAAAGGAATATACGCGTTTCAATTTAAAATTTAAATAATATTGATTATTTTTACATCAGTTTCTCTCTGAAAGAAGTTTCCATTTTTAGCTGAAGGGCATGCTTCTCACCAACCAAATATCAATTGAGATTGTTGATAATTCTGAAATTCAGGTATAGTATTCCTGGAAGATAATTCTGGAATTCTCAAAAGCTGTTGAAGGGCTTTCATGCTTTTTTTTCGGATTTTTGGATCATAACACACTCAATTTGACAGTTCAGAGTTTAGTTGATCTACTAATTAGCTTAAATATCTATGTGATGATTCCTAATCTGAAAGAGGAGAATAATGGTTAATATTGAAACTACTGAAAATTTTTAAAATTTCACTGGAGGATGATGGTCTGAAGATGACTGACTATTTCATACATTTTTTCCTAATTTCTCCAGTTTGCCAAATCCAAGTCATCGAAGTTGTTACTTAAGGCGACTCATCATCGAGGTAGTTTCCATTTTATTGGTCATGAAGACAAACTCAAAATGAAATCAAAAAGTCTTATGTCACATTATTAACCAATATTTTATTTCAAATCCTTTTTTCATTCCTACGCTACCTTACGAGCGTAATACGATTTATTGCGAAGAGGAAGATTACCTAATAATTCTTTGTGCGTTAACACCTCAGAAGTACTCCTCAGTATTCCTGCAGAAAGTCTTCAATATGAAAATTGACAGACGAGTGATAGCTGTTTCTAAACCGTCCCAAGCAGGAACCCTTCACCACGAAGAACTCTATCTATAACAATTTCGTATTTCATTTCGAAAGCTGACAGCAATTTGGAATTCAACCCATATTTCATTCGTATATGGATACCTACTTGCCTTGTGGTGGTACTTTAAGGAGAATTCGTATTTGTCACAGCAATCATTTCAAAATTTCAACCCACTTTTTGTTGACGAATTTACGTTGACTCTCCCACATTCAGCTCATATTATAGGACAATAACTGAACACAACCAAATTATGACACAAAATTCAGTTTTGGAAAGTATACAAATCCTCCCAAGTACTCATCGTAGAGTTTCAATTTTTATTTCCTGAGATTTTTGAAGCATTGAATCAGCTGAAATCACCAATCAAATCATCTTTTTAAAAATGAATCTGAAAACCATCTGATCGTCCTGATTTAATCACTAATAGTCGCTTTTGCCGTAATAACCAGGCGACCGGAATACATGCAAATGTTTTTGTGGAGATTTAAAATAAATATGTGAATATTCCTTACCTCACCTTACCAATTCAGAGCATATAATCAGACATTTGACGCAAGCTGTTTAAATTAAAACTCAAAATTCACATACACCGCATTTGAAACATAGTGGAAATACAATTTATGTGATTTCAAAATTTTTTTCTCAGCTGCAGGAAAAGTAGGAAAAAGCTGCAGCACCACATCATCTGAATATCTTGATCTGCCAATGTTCTCTCTTTCATATAATCAAATGTAGGGTGTCTTCAGAGGCTCTAATAAATTCAATTGATAGAATTGCTAGAATATTTAGTGACACGTCTATCGTCAAACTTAAACCAATCCTTTTCGTCTTTGACCTATATTATATTATATAGTAGGATGATTTAATCAATATTTAGTTGACAGCATTAAATAATCAGTCCTAGAAAATTTCTCAACCAACTGTATCGTTAGAAATATTTATTAAAGTAAAGCTATAGGAAATTGCAAAAGGAGTTTTTTTGTATTTTTTTTTGAAACAAGATCAACAAGGAGCGTTAGTTAGAGATTAGTAGAAATAGCCTTTCAGGAACACCCTGTACAAACTTGATGAATACATTCATCCACAGCTCATAAAATTCTCTATTCTAACTAACTATGTGACGTTCTGTGCGTTTTATATTAATACATCGTAACATTAAAATTTTTTTGTATCTGCAAAAAAAGAATATGCCTTATCGAATGGCGAGCATTGAGCATAAACATTTTCACTTCATCTGATATAAAGCACATGCCATCACAACTTGATATATTTCCTAATGAATGTTATTTCTAGGAGTCCCGATACTTTATTTGCACAGCAGTTGAAAAGCGGTCTGTCTATTTTCATTACAATTACCTTGATCGTTTTTTGCTGATACTGTGCCAAGTGAGATCGTTGAGTTTATTTCAGAGAATTGAAATCTATATTTTCAATAACATCCTTGTTTCTTCACTCAGGGAGTTCATTCAATTTCATTCTCAGTATTTTCAATAGATTGGATCAACGAAATAATTTTTTTCTTACAATTTCATTTCAAAGTTCAGTTGCAAATCACTCAGGCTGCTATTTATTCTAATAATTCAATTTGATAAATGAATTCATTTAACAATGAATATTGCAAATGATATGTATTACTTTGTTTTTATTTTAAATTGCATGGCAAACTTGATAAATGAAAAACGCGTATAACCCCGTTATTTTTGTTTAAAAAATAAAAACCATAATGATCTTTTCAGTTCAGAAAACTGTTGGCAATCGATGCAGGTTGAAATACATAGACTAACTCATTATGAATAAATACATTCTTTCAAATAAACCGAAAACTCGACGTTCCTTTGTTTTTCTGTTAGCAGCGCTTTAATTAGCAAGAAAAACACTATTAGTTCAACCAAACTCGTATCTTCAATAATGCAGAAGTTTGCAATAGTGGCGACTTGAGTTTGATCACACTGTATGGAAAGGCTTTAATGAGGTCTGGTTATCTAAGATAGATTGCAGACGAATTCTGTCCCATCACAAATGTAATAAAACTCGAAGCTGAAACCTTGAGCCCCCTTATTTGTTGTGATAAGGATCACATCACTTCATATGTTGTCGCTTTTGATAATGTTACTAGAGTCATAGACAACCTGTCAAGTATACAAACCTGAAAACCAACAAACCCGAAAGATAACTTCTAGTCAATTTCTGTCCAGTTCTCAGATAACACAAAATATGCTCTATGGTTTATTACGTTTTATCTACAGTGCTTTCCATTTAAAACGAGCCACAATGAGTAACTTTTGGTACAATGATTTTTAGGAAAAATAGAAAAAAAAAACACGTCTACAGTAGTACACAGGAGGACACATTTTGACATTTTCACATTTGATGTTACTTTCCCTATCGCACCCCTAGACCATGTCACCAATTTTTTTAAATGGATCACCCTATATTATTTCGCATTATCAAATGCTCCATGATGAGCAGATTTCAACGAAGTATGGTTCGGGAGCTATAAATTATTTTATTTGAAAACTAGCCACCCTGAATAACTTTTGAAATAATGATATGAAGGAAAAATTTTAAAACAGGTCAACAATTAAACAGGAGGAATTATACACATATTCTAGAGACAAATATGGAAGCAATATATCAGAAAAGGAGCTTTTTTATTAATTCTTGAATCAAAATCTGATGACTGGACAATGGAATGAAAAAAAATGTCTATAGTAAATGTTCCAAAACCAACTTCCATACAATGGTACCAACAAGCTTCCATTGCCTCCCTTACGTGGCTGAGAATATCGAGAGTTATTTATCAGCAATGCCTCATGATATTCTCTCTCAAATCTTCTAATGTTCTTGATTCTATCCCAAACACTCCAGACTTCAAATGCCCTATAAAAAAATCTACTGGAGTGAGATCCGTAGACCTTGGTGGTCATTTTGTAAGATCTCATCTACCAATCCAGCAACCAGGAAAATGATGATACAAAAATTGCACTAGAGCTGCATAATGAGAAGGTGTACAATCCTGCTGAAAAACTATTTCGTTTGCGAATAAAATTATATTGTCCTCAATTGCCCTATTGATGCACAATATTATTCGATTCTCCAACATATCCAAAGGTCACTAGTCGAATTTTTATCGATAAAAAAGGTCCTATGATGTGGTCAACTGAAATTCCAGCACAAACATTCAGTTTTCGAGGTCGTTGGGTATGAACTTGACAGAATAAATAAGGGTTCGAATCACTCCAATATCGACAATTTTGCCGATTCACCTTTCCATTCAAACTAAACGTACATTTATAAAAAAAATATACAAGAAATTATGATGCGAGTTGAGTGAGACTTTCACAAAACTCGATATGTTTATCGAAAATATCTTTCTTCAATTCATGAACTATTCAAATCAAGATATGGACAATATTTTAACTTATAAAGAATCCTGACAATATTTATACCACTGATCCCTGATTCTCGAGAAAACTTAATGAGAGATTGCGAATTTTCCATTAGTGCAACGTGCCCTAAGACTGCAGTACAAATAGCTTCATCTTTGACCACTCCTGAACGGTTATGCTTTTTATTGTTAACAGATCCAGTTTCCATAAGTTTGTTTAATAATTCTGAAATGTATTTGTGTCATACATTTCTTCCTGGATGATTATCATTCAACATACGGGGATCAGCTCTAGCACTATTTCAAGTGGTAAATCCCATTTTTGAAATGAATCTAATCACTATTTCTGAAGCACGCAGTATAAACTCAAACAGCCTGTATTTTGAAAATTCTTTTGAAGAAAATCAATTTAGGAAAAATATAAAGTGTGTTTCATTTGAAATACAGCAACTTTATTCATCACCTCGTATATGTATGATTACTTTCCGGAAATATCTTCCATTACTCTGTACCACTTCCAGTTGTGGTATTTTTTCCATAAGGAAAGCAGCTTTCGTCAACAAATACATCGTTGATGCACCCTGTATAAAACCAAACAAGTTTAATTTCAGACTTGATCAATCCCAGAACTCTAAAGCAGGAGTAATTTTCAACTGAACAAGAAACTCGCCAGATTTAAAAACAAAAGAACTCATCAGAGCTTGTCCAGAACCAATATATAAAATCACTTTCGTTTTTTTCAACGAGCGGCTGATATTAAAGTGTTAACAGAATAATGGTATATCGGATGACGTTACCAGGGAGCATGATTGGGAACTGGAACTTGATCGATAAATACCGAAATTGACGGGTAGAGCTGGGATTTATAACAACCTAATAACATCAGAGAAGACAGGGCGGTATTGATTTTGTATTTATTCACTTGGAAAAAAAATGTTTTTTGGTGGCATAGAATATTGTTGGTTGGGATATTCGAATGAAATGTCATTCAATTCAAATGGCACAAGTGATAAAAAACGAGTTCCATGTTCATTATGATCTTATTTCAAAAGATGAAATCAATCAGTGTCTTTTAATAATGCAGATAGGTAACCTTGGCAGTCAAAAAGAATGTGTGATCAAAAGAAGAGGGGTCCAGTATTTGCCGAAAGTATGTGCGCTGGAAGTTTTGCGCTGTATACACATCCATGAAAAGAGTTCTTTCTCACCTAAAACTCTTGCTTTTGAAGATATAAAAACTATAATTTCTACCTTCCCAAACTTCTTAATGATAAAGTTTTCTCAAACAAAGATATGTTCCACAACCAGAAAGTTTTGGACTGTTCTAGAAGGTTAAAAAAGCAAAAATTCTTTGAAACCAAGATTTTGTTGAAATTGATGGCTTTCTCCCTTTCTTTAAAATATTCACACATTTTTGATATGAAGATGGAGAAGTAGAAGGCCAATAAATTTTTTCCATAATATTTGAAGTTTTGAAACAATATATATCTAAAATATATCTACCTAAAAACAGCACGAAACAGAAATGCCACCTCATCCTTCAAAATGATTCACTACGTAAAACGAAACTGACGCTATCGCAATTGTTGTTTATCGCCCGTTCCGCATCTGTCAGCGGTTTGTTAAGCCGCTTGAATTCAAATCAAATCATATTACACACTTACTACCAAAAAAAAACTCACTCTTAAGGTACAGTCGAATATGGTTCCGAGATATTTTGCAGACTTCGATGTAAAGTGTTATTTAATAATATTGAGCAATCTGATGGTAATTTTTGAGCTGTATGATATTCAATGCAAACCGTTTTTGACATTCAACATTATTCTATCACAATCGCACCAATCTTTGAATT
>WOGP01007387.1:0-11792 GCA_015342065.1 Leptinotarsa undecemlineata
TCTCTACTCAGTTTGTATTTCAAACATTCGTTGTGGAATAAAAATCAGATATCATTCACATGAGTTCTACTTTAAATGAATGCTAACAAATTGCACTAACATGGAAAACACTGCCATCCTCACTGGTATACATATATATGTTTCATCGTAAGACACTTGTCCCAAGGCTCTTCAGTACCAAATTGGATAACATTATAGAAAATACACACAATCCATTCATGAATTACGATTTCTTATGTTTTTCTTACAGTAATGTATAATTTTGAGTAATTTTCGGTGTTAAAAAAAAATAAAAATAATTTTGCACCAAAAATTTTTAAAATTATTTCACTCTTCAAAAAAATTGACCATGGTTAACACCATAGTTGTGTAATTCGTAATCACAGGCTTTTAAAATGAATTGTCTTATACAGGATGCTGTCTATTTATTGTTTTAGCAATTTTTTTTGTAGGGCCCATTTAAAAAATGGGTAAAAAAATAAAACTTCACTCAGATGGCCATGCGATCCCAAGCGATTCTTTCCATCCAGACAGTCATAAATTAGGAGCATACAATTCAATGCATGTCGTAGCATCGCCTTGTCAGGGTAATGCGGGGCTCTGCCGTGATTGACCTTCCTTCCATAGCTACTCGTGGGACCTTTATGGACATAGTAAAATTAAAAAATTATTTCTGACGCTAAGTCTATAGAGGACATGGATGTCGAGCTTACGACTCCAACTGACCTCCCTGTAAACTTAGATAAGAAGCGAGTCTACAGAGGAGATGTATGTCGAGTTTACGACTCCAACTGACCTCCCTGTGAATTTAATTCAGGAGCGAGTCTCCAGAGGAGATGGATGTCGAGTTTTCGACTCCAACTGACCTCCCTGTAAATTTGGTTCAGGAGCAAGTCTACAGAGGAAATGGATGTCGAGTTTACGACTCCGACGGACCTCTCTGTAAATTTAGTTCAGAAGCGAGTCTACAGAGGAGATGGATGTCGAGTTAACGACTCCAACGGACCTCACTGTAAATTTAGTTCAGAAGCGAGTCTACAGAGGAGATGGATGTCGAGTTTACGACTCCAATTGACCTTCTTGTAAATTTAGTTCAGGAGCAAGAGCTGCGGCGTAAGCAGAATCTGTCTCAGGTGGGGGAACTAATCCCTCATGAGCAGATTAGCAAACGTTTGCGCTCAAGTGAGGTTTCACCAAAACCGGAGGCAAAAAAGCCCTACACGGCTGAATCTAAGGCATCATCAGGTGTAGCTGACGTGTAAAAGCCCTCATATGGGAAGGTTGTCGTGGGTATCAAAGTGGGAATCTTGCAACTTGACTATCTTAACCTAACCTAATATATCCTCAGGTCAAACAACCAGAAATCAAGAAATGGGTAACTCTAACATATTTTGGAAAAAGAACAGAGATAATTGCGAGTTTCTTCAGAACCACCTACAGGGGTGGTATATAAGGGCTAATGTAATGTTTATTGTATAAGATTGAAAATGTCCTTATAAGACGAAACTGCAGTAACGTTAGTTACAAATGAATGTGGTAAAAAATACAGAAAGTTTTATTTTTCTTTTCTTCATGAGGATTTCCTACCACGTAGTAACGGCTACATCCATCAATTTAATTAAAACCATAGTGTTCTACCTTGGTATGGAGGATGCCGTGGGAAATACAATCAAATGCTTTGTTGAAGTCGCACTTCTACTCATATAACAGTCGCTATTGTGAAGGCGGTTTTGATCCCTACGATTCGATAGGTGACTTATCTTATAAGGAAAGTTCTAAGCTTCATGTGTCAAGTGGGTCTCGAAGTGTTCATTACCATTTGTCTGATCTGTTTTAGAAATGACAAGTTTAAACGTAAAACCTCGTTAATCTCTTTCTCGCAAAACTTTCTAGAAAAGTTCAGATGATTCCAATCGTAGCTGATTAAAGGAAAAACCCATTTTCGCCCGCTAAACAAAAAATCCCTGAATCTGAAGAATGTCTGGATGAATTTCGAAATATTCGTTGAAGTATAGGAAATGCAAAGGAAATATTGCCCCACATCTTCAATAATCGTCGACCTCACCCGAACTCTCTCGAGCCGCACAGGTGGTTCGGTCGGAGAGCTTTCCATCGAGTGGAAGTTTGGTGGAAATTTTAGTCGCGAGTTTACGTTTATTTAGGTCGAGTGGCGATCGATTTTCGTCGGCGAGCTTTTAACCACTCAAATAGTTAATGAGATCTGTTTACACTTGAAAGCGGAATTGGCGAGAAAGCTGAAAACGAATATGGGCCGATATTTAACGTGGCATGAAATTATGAACGAAGTCCTCGGGAAAAACGGCGGATTTTCTTTTTTTTCGGTTCGTTGAGTGTACGGATAACGAATCCTGTGGGAAATAGAGGAAGAAGTGAGATTGGAACTAAAGTATACTAATAAAAACACGCTGTAAAATTCGTTCTCGGATTGGGTAGTTAATATTGTAAGATCATTGGTAAAATTGCTCAATTTTCATTTTAAATTCAATATTTATTGGTAGCCTTAGAATAAAAACATAACCTAGGTTTCTTTTTCAAAGTATTTATCCCTCGCACCAATGGGAAAATAATTGGTTTGGACTCGATTTCATTTACTTGATCTTCAATGATCCTGACCTAGAGAGTGCTGTTTGTGAGCTTTCATGATTGATATATTGGAAAAGAATTGTCTGGCTTCGTACTCATTTATCATTATCCTAGAAAGTAAGAAACTTTAGAAGAAATAAATAATTTTATTGAATTCACAAAAAAACTCTTCATACAATTGTGTTGATCATGTACAGAAGGTAATTTTTCTCTTTGAATTCATACTCCAAACATTCATAGTGGAAATGAAACAAATATCATACACAGGAACGCTACCCAACGTGATATATGAAAGAGTATTGAAATAAAATTTAGAAAAGCTTTCAATGAATAGGTGGACTTCCAGAAGTTTCGGGTGGAAATAGTAGTCCGTAACTTCTCATCAGCTCCTTCTGGAAACTTTGAAAGAAGATTAACTCAATCCTTGCAAAAACTTGTCACAATAACAGTTCGTTGAAAACATATAGACAACTAGTTAATTTAATTTCAGCCACATAAGTAGTTTTGGCGAGCATCAGGCGAATCAGTCTTTGAAGTTATCAAAAACTGCTGATGAACTGTTGGAGACTATTATGTTGTGTAGGTTCCTTGTCTATGTGTGATGTCTGTTTCAATTCCTTGGTAAATGTACAAACTGAATGATAAAATTTTATTTCTGTGTAATTCAATATCCATATTTGATGAAAAATGAGAAACAAAACTTTCTATATTTCTTTACCACTTTTATTTGTAACTAATGTTGTTACTACAGTTTCATCCTATAAGGACATTTTCAAACAATAAACTTTATTGTGATTGTTTAAAACTGTCTTCATATCAAAAAATGTTACTGCAGTAACAACATTAGTTACAATAATGTTGTTACTGCAGTTTCGTCCTATAACGACATTTTCAAGTTATTGAAATTGGTAATATATAAAAAAATTCAAACAATTACAATAAACTATATTGTAATTATTATTACTGGAGTTTTTTTCCCAGTGCCAACGCCGTTACTTTTAACACCTCGACACGTGATTCGATCACCAAGTGATCATCTTCAAGAGGAAGATTAAATTGAAGATGATCGCTTGGTGATCGAAACACGTGTCGAGGTGTTAAAAATAATGATTTGGTGTGATTAAGTGATCTTCATGAGGAAGTTATATCTTCCTCTTGAAGATCACTTGGTGATCGAAACACGTGTCGAGGAAGTTTAATCTTCCTCTTGAAGATGATCACTTGGTGATCGAAAAACCTGCCGAGGTGTTAAAAATAACGATTTGGTGCTGGGAAAAAACTCCCATAATTTATTACTACACCAAAGGTTCCAAAACAGTGCATCATAAGTTCATATTGTAGTTGTTTGAAAATGTCTTTATAGGATGAAACTGCAGTGACAACATTAGTTACAAATAAAAGTGCTAAACAAACATAGAAAGTTTAATTTTTCATGATGAATTCCTACCGCACGGAATAACAATGGCTACATCCATCATCCATCAATGTATTCTATATTTGAAGGTATTTCTTTCAGATCGATGTTGTCTTCCAGTTCATTTCCGAACCTCTGTGTAAGATCTACACATCTTTATAAAAAGTTTTTATTGATGTATTTTATTGAATATAAAGATGATAAAAAATATAGTGCGCTTGAGCAAACCCACATCTTCAAGTAGGGTAACTTCTAATACATTAATACATTTATCATTTTACTATTTATTTTTGCCTTTCCTTTGATTTATATTCCTTTCGCATCCATATTCCTTGACTAACTACATTTTGAAAAAAGTGTCACAGTACTTTTGTGACGCAGAAGACATATGATACTTCGACATCGTGAATAATCGATATCGATTGAATTGACGTCTTTCTGTTTGATGAATGAAATAGGGCGACCTCGCCCATTTAAATTTCAAACATGAGGGTAGTTCCTAAGTGTAAAATTTCATTATTTCCCCCTATTTAGTAAAAAACAGGTGGGTAAAAAAGTTACCTAGTTTAATCGGACTTCTGTTTGGTAATCCTTAGTACAGTCCTAACAAAGTTAGATTTGTCTTTCTTCTTATTCAGCTCCATCTGCTTCCAGTATAGTTGAGGCATATTCCCCATATTGTGAAACTTTGAAATGAATATAGAACTACTATTTCGAAAATTCAATATCATTGTAAAAAAATTGGTTAGATGTATCTTGAATGAAATTATTATTTCTATACTTACTGAGTTGTTAATTTAAAAAAAAATAAAATTGAGATGTTCATTTCTGTCGCCCAATCCGTTTTCTAATAAGTAAATGAAAAAATATCCTTTGAAAAAAACTCTTAATTAGTAAAACTCACAGTACCGACCCAACCTGAAATGGGAGGACTAATTTTTTTATTGAAAATGCGAGTACAAAGCATTTGTGAGTCCAAAAATTGATATTTTTAAACTTTTGTAAGGAAATATTTTGCGAATGAAGTAATCCAAATTGGAAATGTTGAACCCTGATTCATAATTGCAATATGGTAAATTGATATTTGGTAAATTATGTCCAGTTAGTCGATCTCTTTCAATTCTGTTTTGGGTTAGCCTGACTATTTTGATCCAAAATTTATTATTTGGGAAAAAGGGTAAAGAGAATAATAAACTTATTATGTGTGAAATAATGAAACAACCTTCCTATATGATATGACCTTGTACCTATTATAAATGTTTAACTTAGTTAAACATCAAACTAATCGCGAATATCATCAACCTTATTACAAAGTAGCCACAACTGTGAATAAAATATATCAGGCTGGTTACAAAATTTGTCCATATGCCTTTGTCGATTTTAGATATCTATTACATTTTAGTAGGCATGTTGTTTTTTCTGAATCTTTCTCTTGAGTAGCAAAAGAAAGAGATTGGACATTCTGCATTTTTCTGAAAAGGAATTTAATAATAATATAATTTTTTTTCATTCATTCTAAACCTTAATAATTCTAAACCCCTCAAATCATCAAGATTTCCTAGTGAGTACCTAGCTATATTACTAGATTTATCCTGGTATGCCACATACTTTCAGTTATAATCGTCCTCAGCAATATTGTCCTTAATTTTCCTTTGTCCCCAGTCCAAAAAGTGATGATCCGTTTGTTTCCATATATCCATTTGACTAACTTTCGCACGTTTAGTTTATACGACAAGCTGACGATGTACTGGATAATGTAGAAGGACTGAGGATAAATTAAAGGTAAATAACGTATCCTCAAATGTGTGAACCGGGAAAAAAGGAATCGTGGCGATATACGGCCTCCAAAAACGGTTACCTCAATGCTAAAAGTGAAGTGCCCGATACGTCAAACTCGAGAACTACTGTAGTGGAAGTAACTAGGACAGGTACCATAACTGGTGTGGTGAACAAGAAGAGGCCTGAGAAAGAAAAGTTCCTCATTGCCTTGATACTGGCTCTATTCATATTTTGCGGAATACTCATGACTATGGTTTTCAATAATAAAACTCCTTTATGCTCTGGTAAGTAAAAGATACTTTCTAGTGGTTTCTCTGTCAATGTGAAACAGTGCCATTATTTTATTAGTTGGGCTTAACGTTTCCATCAACCTCGTATAATGTTCGATATGGAGATAAAAGGTTTTTATATAATATGATGAAGCATTCAAAATCACACTTTTTTAAAATATATTTTTGGTCAATTTACTAAAAATATTTGTTGTGATAAATAAATATGTTACTTGACGAATGTCAAGTTAAACATTACAAACATTCAGTTGTTGCTTTTTTATATATCGCACATTACAGTAGTCCTAACCGCATTTCGTTTTTTCCCTGGAACACAAAGCAAACTACGGAAACAAATTAGGGTAATACAAAACAAAAATTAAATATTACAAAAAATATCAATACTGGTCAATACTGTTGGCAGTTATTCAAACAACGTATTTGTTTAAAAAATTGAAAATGTTGAAATTTCGCGAGCAACGTACATTCGATTAACGACTTTTTTATTTTTTGTGGGTGAACAATCGCCTCAAACGTATGTTCACAATTTCAGCTGTTCAGCATGTTTAGTTTGTTGTTAAGAGTTGTTGAACAGTAAAGTTTGAGGTGTAATGAGTTGAACCTCAAAACGATGAGCAGCCACAGTCCGTCGCGTCTTTCTGATATGTACCGCTCTTGGTGGAATCAGATATGTGCCAAGTCACTTGAACGCTTTCCGTGAAAGTATTTATAGAAGAAGAGATAAATCTCAAACCTTTCTTCGATGGATGGAATCCAGCAGCTTCAGGGTATGTTTAGGGACAGAGCTCCATACATGAAAACAATACCCCAAAGAAAGTGTGAACTGAGCTTTACAAAGCATCAAAAGTTGCTGATGTGCTTACAGTTTTCTGCTTCGAAACACTGTTCCAAGCTCTTGAGAAGCAGCCTTTGCAATTCCAGCGACATGATTTTGCCACGACATATTGGTATCCATTTTAACCCCCAACCAACTTATCGAAGCAGAAAGTGCAGCAAACCCCTATGCCACACAAGGTCGAAGGCCTTAGAAATATCAAACGCTACAGCTCTTGACTCTCCATATTTCTTTATTGTGTTATTCCAAATATCGGTGACATACGAGAGAAGGTCGCCGTTGATCTTTGTCTCTGAAGCAAAGCGACTGATGGTCTATGGTTATTTGGAAGATTTTTCTTGCCTTTTTTGGAATAGGCTGAACGCGAGCTATCTACCGACAAGAAGGAAAAACCCTTTTCTTACTATTAAAGAAGTTGCTGAGGGTGTCGACATATTGGTTGGTTCATGTCAGGCGGTTTTTTTCGGAAATTTTGGGCACGAAGCATGTAGTAGTGAAATTCGTTCCAAAATTGCTGAATTTTTACCAAAAAAAACCGTCACATGAGTACACTTAGAAGGGTCATTACTGGTGGCGACTCATTGATATATGGTTATGACATCGAAACCAAAGTCCAATTGTCCCAATGAAAGAGCTCAGAAGAGCCAAGATCAAAAAAGCACGTCAAATTCGATAAAATGTCATCAGGAGTTCTTGCCACATGGTCGTACGGTCAATAAGTATTATCTTGACGCTATGCGCCACTTTCGAGAAGCAATACGAAGAAAACGCCCGGTATTGTGGAAAAACCATTCATGGCTTTTGCTGTTCTCCCGAAACAATTAACACTGAACAATGATTATGTTTTCAAGAAGAGTCCAAAACAGTCGATACATTTTTTTGAGAGGTAAAAACAAGAGTTCTTTACTTTACCTAAAAATGTAGGGCCTGCCCGAGCCAAAGACTTCCCAACACACATTGCATATAGAGACACTAAATGTACATATTTTCATTTTTTCCATACATTTCAAATTGCAAAGATGAGTAAACTGCCTTTTTTCGTTTATGTTTCAGATAAAAAGTCCTCTGTTTGTCTCACTGAAGAATGTGTCCGGACGGGTATGTATGCATCTTTAGAAATCTTGATACCTTTTCCTTTCAGTTAAATCACTACGAAAGTTCATTGTTCAGCAAACAATGTACTTTTATCACCGGTTTTCACTTGGTGACGTAATTGGTGAATTTTCGAAATATCGGTCACGTGATATTTCATTTGAAAGTTATTTTAATTTAACTGTATTCCATCAACGTAGTGGATGGAAATTCATATTGAATTTTAATTAGATATTGACTTAACGACGAATGAAATTCAATTATGAATTATAAATAAAGAAATTGTTCTTCAAATAAATAAATATATTTCAGAAAGATAAGATAATAAAGACAAATAAAGAAAAATAATTCTCCAAATTGTCTAGTTTCGATAACAAATGCCGCAAAATGGATCTAAAGATCTTGAAAACTAGTCTAATCTGTACTCGTTGAAAACTCTATTTTTCTACCAACGCATCAGCTCTTTGAAAATTAGTGAATATTTCAAATATTGTTCAGGGATGCGTTTTCTTGTAACCAGGTTATTACTCACATATTTTGGATATGCTATATTAATATCTACCCCTGCCATCGACGGAGTATCTTGGATAAGATGCGTGACCAGGTCATGCATTTCATTTATTGAAAATTAAAGGTAACGGTATTCATTAATTATCCTACCTGACTTTGTTTTTCTGAGGTTGTTGAATATATGCCCAATCATTACTTTAGTATTTCTACCTAATTTTAGTCACGAAAAATATAGTTTGTTTATTGAAACATGAATTGCTCTTACGAAAATTCGGAATAATTTCACAGCATGCGACATTCGGGATCATCTTCATTGAGCTAGCTGTATTTCGCACTTCTCTTTTTTATACAGATGTACAAATACTGCGAAAAAATCATCAAGATGCTTGAAGAGTCGTACCTGTTGTCAAGTAAATTCCAGAAAAATGTTCTCCGAATGAAAGAGCTCATTCAAAAGGTGAATCTCGAGGCGATGTCTACAGTTTCCAGCGTATTTCTGACATATACTGCTCTCGGTGGAATCAAGCGGGCTAAGTCAGTCGAATACTTTACGTGAAAGTATCTATAGAATAGAGGCTAAATCCCAACCTATCTCGATGACCCAAGCTATCGAGGGTCTTCACTCCGACTGCAGACTTATTCCTGGATGAACTAAAAATTATCTAAAGATCCTACGTCTGATTTTACTTTCCTTTTTTTCATAAGTGAGTCTGTCCTGTATTAGTGCTATCTTCACTTCTTTCTTTGTTTCTGGATGTTAGTTCCAAATCAGTCCGTGATCTAGTATCACTCCCAAATATTCATCCTCGTTCGACAGTTTAAAGGTCTTTTTCTTGGTCCTTTCAGTAAGTGTTACTATCCTCGATTTGGATAGTCTTATATCTTCATTGGTCTGCTGCATGCGTCCCCTCACTATAGTATCAAATTTCCTGGATCGGGGTGACTAAGTTTTCATATTCCAATACTTAATATACATTATGGCCCAGAAAATGTAGTACCTCGTATATTACAAGGATCCATAACAACGGGGACAAGATCTCACCTGAGGAAAACCCCTACTCGTATCTCTAGGTTTGCCCCATAATGATACCAGTCTCCTTCTGAGCATGCAGTCTATCCAGCTGCAGCTTGTGTCCTTGATCCTTCTTTTCCTCGATGCCTGGATGATTGATTTCAATCATCGAATGCAGCTAAACTTTGTTCTTGTAAGCTTATTCTGTGGTTTCTGTGAGATGGACTGAAGCTGTTTCCGTTGACTGAAAGAAGTTGGATTTCGTGGAATCACACGTAAAAAGCTACCTAAAAACCAGACAATTCAAAGTCATGGTTGAATAATTAATGAGTCTATTAAAAACGTGGAACCAGATGTGCCACAAGGGACAGCCCTTGGTCGAATTCTTTTTGATACATACCTGGATAATCTTCTTAATCTTGATGTATTTGATAACATAATGAGCTTTTCATATGACACAATACTCATCACTCGAATACTTGGAGTGTACTGAAAACTATCATTGAAAGCCACTTGCCAAATATTATTAGTGGTTTGTCTGTAATACATTCACGACAAAATAGGATAAAACTTTTTTTAGAATATTCAAAACATTTTCTGACATATGAAACTTTGAGGATCAATACCTCTGAAATAGAAATACAAATAAAATTCGAAGATAAAATGAAACACATTGGTATAATTATAGATAAAAATCATTATTATTGAGTACAATATTGCAAAATGATGAAGTTTCATAATTCATCCGCTTACTACATAAAAACAGATAAAACTCGTACATGAGATCGAAATTATTAATTATACTTTTCAACAGATCGCTTTTATTTATTTTTTTAAATCACTAATCAGTAACTATTAAATTTGTATCTTTTTTGTCAACCTTCTAAGGAAATACTTTTCAGCATCATCTTTATTATCTGCAATGGATCACAGTATGGACCCTTGCGTGGATTTCTTTCAATACGCTTGTGGAACGTGGAACAAAAAACATATTATACCGGAAGACAAGAGCTCTATTAGTACATTTGAAGTAATGGCTGACCAGTTACAAGTTGTTCTCAAAGGTATATTACCGCATACAATACAATACGAAACTGACTACAAATATTAAATTATAAAAAAATATATATAAATTATAAAAAAAGTTACTTCTTTGCATGATCTACACATCCATGTATAGAGTTAATTATTTGCAAATTGATCACTTCCTTCCTTTCTTTGGAAGATTCCTTTATCCTTCTTTTGTATCAAGATGGAGTAGTAGAAAGCCAAAAACTTTCTTTCCCAAAAATTAATCACTCCTAAAAATATAACCCCTTCAATACAAATTAGTGATATTACAAACAGGTAGTTTGGCAAAGGGTCAATAACAGGTAATAGCTAGGTAATACTAACAGGTAATAGCTAGGTAATACTAACCGTTACCAGAGATGATTGCCGAAGTAAAAGACGTCCTCAAGAAATTCGACAACATACTTACCCCTCAACTAAAATGGAATTTACAAGTTTCCAACCCAACGATGTCGAAACTATATTGCCTCCCAAAAATCCACAAACCGGGAAAATCAATGCGCCCCATTGAGGCAGCTACTGGAGCTCCTACCTACCAAATAGCAAAGTGCCTCACTAAGGAATTTGAAACCTTTTCTATTGCGGAACCAGGTTTTAGTATAAAATACTCTTTAGAGTTCATAAAACTTACATAAAACATGGTTCTGCAAGAAGCTGAGATTTTGATTTCCTTTGATGTTAGTTCCTTATTTCCTAGCGTCCCAGTTCCACATACCTTACAATACCTCAGGGAATTACTAGAGAAAAATAATTTCAATAATAACGAAATCGATGACTTCGTTTCTGTTACTAATTTGTGTATAAAACAAAATCAGTTCCAGGTAGAAGGTTGCTTTTATGAACAACAGGAAGGAACGGCTATGGGAAACCCTTTGCCCCTACCTGGCAGTCCTGTTCATGAGCAGAATCGAAATAGAAACCAAAGAAGGCTAAGGTATATGGATGATATTTTCGCGATATTTGATACCAAAAAATTTAATATTGAGGACTTTGTTTCTTTTTTAAATAGTAGATGTCCACGTATGAATTAGAAAATATGGACGACTACCATTTCTTGACAACTCGAGAACTTGCCGCCGACAATGATTTAAGTAAATCATCTATTTTGAGAGTTTTGCATAAAGAAAAATACCACCCTTACAAAGTTCAGTTGGTTCAGGAGTTAAATGAAGATGATCCTGATAG
>WOGP01007388.1:0-11791 GCA_015342065.1 Leptinotarsa undecemlineata
TTTCGAGTAATTATATTTATTTCGAATACAATGAAGTTTTCCTGTAATTGATATCGGAAATATCTATAATCTCTAACAATAATTGATGAATAGATCTGAAGTTTTCATAAGTATATAACATTTTGCATATTTTCGTTCACATTGCCCATATTGAATTTATTGCGTGCGCCACTGTCGTTGGAGGGTTTGTCACAGTATATCACAAGATTCCTCCTTCCCCGTAACCCGCTCGCCCCCGAACCGAGCTATTTCAAAACATTCTGTGTTGAAGGTATTGGTTTGCCGAGTCCATTTATTTTTCTACGTCCATGATATGATATGTATCTGTGGTAGAAACGTGGATTTGGTGAGATTTTGACTAATGGCTTCAGCAACTGATCATATATTTTCAGCAGTTTTAGTCATGCAAGCTGTTAAATTTTTTTATTATCTCATTGTGCAGATGTTTGGTTTAATTTATTACTAATTCGCATTCAATCTTTCTACAGTTTTTCGATACGATTCCATCTTGAATCAATTACCAGTGATGAATTATAAAAACAAACGATAATATTCAGTCTACACCAGCTGTATTAACAGACATCGATTGAATTTGGTTAGCAACGTATCTTGATGAATGTTAGAGATTCGAATTTTCATTGTTTAAACGAAGGTATTTAACATATTTGAAATATATGAGAATACAAATGAAAAGTCGTTCAAGAAAAAAAATTATATATAAAAAAAATTAAGTACTTCCAGTTTTTCAACCAATTCATATAGGCCAGTTTTCCCTTACCTACACAGTAGGTTTATGCACTGACACCTATCAAAAACCAACTACCCCTCTGGTTAATACCACGAAGGGCGTAGTGTCCTACATTAACACGAAGTCGATGGTTTTCTATAAATAAAAATCAAATCTTTTCAGAGTATCATACCTTGAACAAAAATGCATCGACAGACAAGCAACATATTGCCATCGCAATGAATGACTTTAGATTGTTTGATTTAAAGCCAGTCTTCAAGCATATTTTTTCACTATAGGCAAAATAAAGTAATCAGTTCCGACGTAGAAAGCCTCAATAACAACATTGCAACAAATCAGCAATCAAGATACATGTTTGGGCTCACCAACATAATATTAAGTGGTCCGACGAAGCTGAAATCATCCACAGGAAGGATAACTTGTTCAAAAGCAAGTAGGTACATATTCAAAAAAGACGCATTCAGGCAGACTAGTGTGGAGTTTCGCAACGTATTGAAACCCCTGATCGAGGGATGAACGGTCTATGTTGACGTTATTTCCCGAACACTTTTATGAATAGTCATCGCAGTGAAGTAGCTTAATTGGATACTTTTTTCTTGTTTTTTTTTCATCATCATTTCTCTATGATGTTTCTTTAATTATTATTGTTTGCATATAATTGGTATTTTACGTATTGTGTAACCCATTGATTAATTATTTTCCATTTCATACAATACTTTGTTTTTTCTACAAATTATCTGGTATATGCTTTAATTCAATAATCATTATTTATTCCTTTTAATTTTTTAGATTAATTTTTTTAACTAACTCATCTGAATATTAAGGTTCTCGTATTTTCATACTTTTTTCTTATTACCAATAATGGCTCTAGCGTCTCCTGTTATTGAAATATGGGATAATATTGGGGCGGGTCTGTTATTATTTCAAAGTACAAATCTACAGATACAACTGATACATTTGGTCAGAGTTATTTTTTCTTAATAGCTCAGAGCACACTGAAAACAATCTAATTATTTCCTTTTTTTTGAAAAGTGGTGTTTTATGATTTATGCGAAAACAAAATTTTTTACTGATTGGAATTGAAGAAATGGGAGAGAAAATAACTTTTACTTTACTTCAATTCTTCATTTCTCTTCGTTTTTTGGAATGATCGTGCAATACATTTCTTGCATACAAGTTTGTGATTTCAATAATGCATACATTCTTCTACTAATAATAAAAATAAAACGACCTACACGATCTATCACACTATAGTTTCTAGACTGTGGCGAGCACAAAAAACAAACGAGCAATCACAAATCAAGACAAGTGTACCCGGTGGGTCCAATAGCAGACCTCAGCATTCTTTTCCGTTCCCTGATGTTAGCAGCATGTCTCTGCACTCTGTAAGGAGACGATCCGTAGTAATCTGCCGAACTTGATAGATTTCCTCCGCACTGGCTGTCTGAAACAAATGGAAATACTTTTTTTAAACGGTTTCATTTAGCTTGGCATGTTTGTTCGTTTTTTGTTTATTTATTCCTGTTGACAGATTGATCTGATATCTGGTACACACATTTAGTGTGATGATAGTACAATTTAATGAATTCTGTATCATTGTAAATTTCTCAGATGTTATGCAGTCGCATCATGGAGTTTCACAGGGCTCAGTTTTAGAGCTTCTACTATTATTGATCTTCATAAATGACTTAAAAGTCAATGTAGCTGACTCAAAACCCATAATATTTTCTGGTAACACCACTGATCCGCAAGTATATCAACGACCAGAACCAATTCAAGAAATTGTAGCAGAGGGACAGAATCAGATAAAAAAGGGATTTTAGCAAATAAACTTTCTCTTAAACTTCATTAGTTCGGACTTCCATTGTCTGATATTATATAAAATGATTTGAAATCTCTGAAAGAACTAATAATTAAAAAAAAAGAATTAAAAATGAATAGCTGAAAATAACTATTATATCAAGCCAAAAACCTGAAATGGAATAATAGTGAGATAAAATACAAGTAAAAATAGAATAATTGAACGAAAATCAAAAATAAAAAGTTAGGAGATTCCAAGCCAAGGTACTTCACGACGTTTCTTTTGTTAGTATCCACAATCGTCTTCGGGTGATGACTGGAATAATTCCTCCGAGATATTACTATTTATGGGTGATTCGATTACTTTCAATTATCTCCGGTTTTCTTTTTCCGCTTCACGTGTTTAGTGGGAGATGACCGTTTGGCGGGAGTTGGCCATTTTTCGCTTGATTATGGGTTTCCATATGTTTTGTATTTCTACGCTAGCTTGGCTGAATACATTGTTGGACAACATGTATGCGGCTTCATTGAATTTTCTGCTAAACCAATGTTCCTCCCTGTGTATGATCTCAGCTTAGGACCACTCGATGTTATGTTGATGGGTCCAAACACGCTCTGCTATTCCTGATTTGCTGGTTTCCCCTCCCTGTGTGTTTTTTGTGCTCGGCAATGCGAACATTCAATGGCCTCTTAGTTTCACCGATATAGGATTTTCCGCACTCACAGGGTTTAAAAAATCTGTTTAACCTGTTTGAAATCTGTTTTTTAACAAGATGTCGCACTCCTACGAACGACAACCCTCAGAAATCGAAACTTGTGCGAGCTAAGAATTAAGAAGTATCACCTTTTGACGTGTGATTCCTACCCTGTATCAGGTAAATGCAATTCTTGCAGTCCGCGTTTGGAGACCTGGTTTTCGTGAGGCTGCTATGAATATTGTTTCCGGATCTTAAGCAGGTTCCGATGTTTTACTTGGATCCAATTCTTCTTATCTTTTCCGATGGGGAAGTGTGAGCACTGGTTGTGACGGCTTCGCTTCCTTGCGAGACTCCTGCTGTCTTTTAGCCATAGTCTGTTCCACTATCGCCTTGGAGTAGCCATTCCGTTGAATATCATTCTTGATGATTTCTCTTATAGTCGATTGATTGTGGTTGGATTGGTGATTCAGATACTGTCCCGTGTGAGTGGGTTTTCGGTATACAGATGTTTCCCACTTAGTGTAGGTCCTCTTTACCAATACGTCTAAGAATGGCAATTCGTTGTGGACTTCCTTCTCCATTGTGGAAGTGATGGAAGGTCTAACGCTGTTGATGTATTTCAGGAAGGCGTCTAGTTCAGTATTCCTATGGTTCCATATTATGAAGGTGTCGTCAACGTATCTCAACCAGACACGAGGTTTCTTGTAGGCTTCTTCTTTCGGGCTCTGTAATACAAAGGAATGTTTTGGATAAGAACTAGACATCATCAAAAATGATCTTCAACGGAATGGCTACTCCAAAGCGATGGTGGAACAGACTTTGGCTAAAAGAAAGCAGGAGTCTCGCAAAGAAAAGAAGCCGTCACAACCAGTTCTTGCACTTACCTACATCAGAGAATTATTGGAAAGGAATGAAGAATTGAAACCAAGTCAACATCAGAAACTGCTTCAGATCCAGAAACACTATCCGTAGCAGCCTCACGAAAACCAGGCCAGCAAACGCGGACTGCAATTCCAAGAATTGCATTCACTGGATACCCTGTGTGTGCAGAAAATGCTATAACGGTAAAACTAAGAGGCCATTGAATGTTCGCATTGCCGAGCACAAGGAACACACACATCGAGGGAAAACCATTAAATCAGAAATAGCAGAGCATGTTTGGACCCATCAACATACCATCTCTCGGAGGAATTAGTCCAGTCATCAGCCGAAG
Source organism: Leptinotarsa undecemlineata (assembly GCA_015342065.1). Taxonomy (NCBI): domain Eukaryota; kingdom Metazoa; phylum Arthropoda; class Insecta; order Coleoptera; family Chrysomelidae; genus Leptinotarsa; species Leptinotarsa undecemlineata. Next base: position 4,460 of record WOGP01007388.1, read on the forward strand.
ACGATTGTGAATACTAACAATCGAAACGTCATTAAGTAACTTGGTTTGGAATTTCCTAACTTTTTATTTTTGCTTTTTACTTTTTGTTCAATTGTTCTATTTTTACTTGTATTTTATTTCACTATTATTTCATTTCAGGTTTTTTGCTTGATATAATTGTTATTTTTAGCTATTCACTTTCAATTCTTCTTTTTCATCATTATCATCATTTTTAGTTCTTTCAGGGATTTCAAATCATTTTACACAATATCAGAAAATGGAAGTACGAACCAATGCAATTCATCATGAAACATTGTCAATCACCTTCAAATAAACTTTCTCTTAACCAAACCAAGACCCAAAATATCACCTTTTCTCTCAGACCTCTGCATTCAGATCTTCCAAAAATTGATGAGGTGATTCTTCTTGGAATAATTATTGATAAAGCTTATGGGCAAAACTCTTGAAGCTCTTGAAAATTAAATATATGCTTAGCTCACTTGTTAAGATTGTATCTAGAGAAACTGTAATGTCAGCTTATTGTGATTATTTTTATTCAAATATGACATATGCTATGCTGAGTCAAGGTCAGTCTTTCTATTTGGAAAACATTTTTAGGCTACAAAGGAGATGCATTCGTATTATTATGAATCTCAAATATCGCCAGTGCTGCAGACATTATTTTGCTGAGCTTTGAACACTAATATGTCTTTGTGCATATATACTGAACTGCAATAAATATTTCTATAATAATAAACAAAAATGTTCAACACACAGCCAACTTCATAATTATGAAACACGTCATAACCAGGACATTATGCCTGAATATCACAGATTGCATAGAACCAGCTATGGTGTACATTTCTTCAATTGCTTGCCAGTGACCAGAAGCTTCCTTGAGGAGAGATTATTTTTCATATTCAGTAAGAAAAGCTTTTATTCAATTCAGCAATTATTGGATATTAACTTCGATGATCTAATATGATTGTTCAAATTGTATTTAACCCAATGAATAAATTGTAATTTTACTTATTTTATTTATTTTACCGTAATTTTATGAATGTACAACTAACAGTACCAACATTTCAATGTGTATACTCTTTCTTTCTTGACTTGTAAAAGCAAGATGCGTATTATTACCAATAAAATTGATTGGCGGATTACATATTGTTACACAACTACCTCAATATGGGTATCTATGGGTAGTAGAATTTGAAAAAGATGCAAATTCAAGATGGTCGCAGCTACAAAATGGCGGATTACATATTTCCTTGTAATGCCAAGGTATTAAGACTGGGCAAAATTGATTAACAAAATTATAGGTAGGTACTTAGTAGCAGTCATTACACCTCTCTCCTCAGCAATCTACGGTGTTGATCAGATAAAATAATGATAAACTCGTTGGGCGTGTTATTGACATATTTACTCAGGTTACGCTACGCCAGCAATTTTATTATTTTTTTATCTGATCAATACCGTAGATTGCTGAGGAGAGTGGTGTAATTGCCACTATCTAGCACCTTCCGAATTATTCTTTCGTTTTTTGTACATTATCTACATATTCTACATCATTATTTTCTTTTTTTTTTTAAAAAACCGTTTAACATAAAAATTCTTTTTACTTATTTTTACTTATTTCTACCAGTTCTCTTCAATACAACATATAAACGTATACAATACGAACTATTACAGTTAGTGAAAATTTTTATGATAATAGGTGCTGATCGTTTTTGAAAATATATCCCGTGCGATTCTAATGTATACTTTTTCATATAATCAAGAGTTTTTATGGGATTAACTCTGCATGGTTCTTGAACCTCAACGTTGGATTGGAAAGGTTTTTTGAAATAGATGAAAAGTAAAGTCTTCATCAATGTTCAAGTCGGCATCTAACTATCAAACAAAAAAAACAGGAGGAAAACCAGAGCAATTGGTGATGTAATAGCCAATTTTGGATTATTTTTGGAACTATACCCCAACAAAAGACATAACTGAGGAAGAAAATTAAATTATGAAAATTCGTCAAAATCACATGACAACTGACTAGCCAATATCTGTTATTGAAGACTCCACCCAAATATGTAGACCAGAAATCTCACTTCGAGTTTGTCAAAAACTTAGCACAGACTGGACAAAATTCGAGAATGCAGGTCTTGGTTGGTTGGTGGTTTGAATACATTGACCTGTTTCTTGATGAAAATTAATAACACTACACATGATACTTATGGAGCAATTTTCACAAATAATTTTTCTATTCTAGACGACAATGTCTCATAACATTTTCTGTATGGTTTGGTAGTTTAGGAGATACAGCAGGAAAACCGTTTGCACCCCTCTTTTTCCAAGATGGCAACCGGGGACCAGGTTTGCGATCCCACATATTTGAACTTCAGCTTATACCAACCCTGGTGGCCAAAGGCTTCACAGAAAACGACCCAGGCGAAGCTCTTTGGCTTGCAGAGATCCTTCTAGATCTACCTCCTTTCCATATGTTTTCTGGAGAGAGAGAGGCTAGATGGACTGCATATAGACTTGTGCACATTGCCAATTGCACAAATAAATTTAATGCAGAGTGGAATATATTGTTGGTTGACAATGGAAGTCACAGCATTCTGTAAATGACCTCTGCCTTTACGCTTCCAACTGTCGACTACGAACTGCCTTATAAAGTACTGTTCCCGAGTAGAGAGGACTGAATCCTCCAAGAGAAAGAAATATTAAAAGCATATAGTTATTGGTTCACAGATGGATCAAAAACACGTTTCGATTCTGGTGCAGATGTTTTCAGTGGCAGACCCGAGACATCAACCTGCCTAGGAACCCATGGATTTGTATTTCAAGCAGAAATTTACGCTATTGAATTGTGTGCGGAGAGATTGGAAGAATCCAATCTCATACACAAGTTAATAAAAATATTCTCGGACAGTCAAGCGGCGTTGGAAGCTCTTGGTTCCTACCGAGCAACGTCTAAGTTGGTAGCAAATTGCCAAAAATGACTCTTTCGATAAGAAGGCTTAACGGATTGTCTCTGGTCTGGATTCCTGACCATACTGGCCTGTAAGGTAATGAGACTGCTGTCTCCCTTGCAAAGGAGGGTGCTGCAAGCAGTTTCATCGGACCAGAACATGTCATTGGCATCGCTTTAGGCTTTGCCAAACAAATATTGAACACCTGGATGACAAGAAGATTTATGGACTTCTGGCAGAATCTTTTAGGATTGTCTCACTCCAAGGCGTTTATTCACCCTTCGAAGCTTGATCCCAAACAGTTGTTGGACTACAGTAGGGATGAACTACGATGCCTAACGGCCTTCTTACAGGTCACTGTCATTTGAATCATCATATGCAGAGACTCAGAGTGTCGGAAGACAGTGTGTGTCGCCTCTGTTTGGAAAATGAATAAGGTTTTTGGAGTTCGGCAGAGCCGTACTCTCACCATCTGACTTGAAAGCCCACTCACCACACAAACTAAACGACTCGGTTCAGAAGCTGGGTTCATTTAGCCGAGTGTGAATAGGTGTGAGCCACAATAAACCCTTGCGGGTTGCGATGGAGTGTCGAATAGACCCACACACTTTGGACCTAACCTCATCTAACCTTACCTATACTAACCCCCTCTACACATTTAAAATAAAATTGCGTCCTCTGAAAAACGCAAGTCTAAATGTAAATTTTCAATGTATTAAGAACCATTTTCCTAATTGGAATCTGGTCTATCAAGAAAGAAATGTATTTACCTGCATTATGGTGTATACTAGACAAATAAGGGTGCTGAATTCCAGTAGTAGGTGGTGCTCTGGAGGCGAAAGCACAACTCGGAAGGTCCGAAACTTCATCTTCAGAGATGTCTCCTACACTATATCCAAATTGTAAGCTTAAATAGAAGGAAGGAAAATGCGTTACATATAGGGAAAACATTCAACATGAGGTTGTGCGTTAATTGTAACAAATCATGTGCATGGGTATTAACTTGGCATTCAATCATGCGTTCAAATGCAAACTTTGATTTTTGATTCAGATATTAAATACCAGATATTTAATCGGCGTTGAAAAGTTTTTGACTATAAAATTTCGGAAAAATCGAATAGAAGATTAAGTAGGTACCACATATCGAAACAGAATTATAAGAACTTCTTGTATATACCTCCCAGAGCTGTAAATTCATGAAGAGAATGGAATCATCCTGAGTTAGCATAAATAATGCTACAATTCAAAATTAATATCATTATTGAACAAAGACCTCTCAATGGTTTCGATGATGATGTTAATAGTGGTGAAAGGACGTGGGTTCGATCCTTACCACGACCAGAAATTTTTCTTGGGAAAATGTATCTAGTTGATGCGTTGGGATGATCCTGCAACTTAATATTGCTGATGAACTGCGAATAGCCATAATGCCCCTAAGTGGCTCGGAAATTATTAACATGGGTACCCAGAATAAGAGGAAACTGATCGGAGCAGTCGATGCCGGTGACAAAAAAAAGTCAGGTACGGGGTAGCGTTATATTTTGGTGTTCATATGAAATACAAATACTATCGTACCCAAATTTTAACAATTCTGTATATGTTTTAGATTTTGATAGAGGAAATTATTTGTGACAGTTTCATGACAGGTAATGAGGTTGTTTTGTATCACGATACTTGAAACCATCAATCACAATTGACGAGAAACTTCTTTCATATCTTTATGGATGGCTCAAGAAGCAAATTCTGAAACATTTTATTTTAAAGTTGACCTTATATGTACAGTCATTGAATGCTAGTAAATCCACTGTAAACATTTTTTAATTAATATCATCTCTAAACGTTATTAAATTATATTGAATTAAAATCATTGTGGATTATAATCATTTGGAAAAACCGTTTCGTGAAGAATACCTATTCGAAAAGGGCGCCGTCTTTGAATAAAAAAGTTTTTTAAAAGTATACTTCGATGTATATTCAGTAGAACCTCAAGGTCATAGGCAGCTATAGTTTGCCATGTACTTCTAACATATACCGCCTTCGGTAGAATTGTCAGCTATACTGATGAGACTTCAAGACCTCCAGGAATACGAAAATCTGAATAATACGAACACCAGAATAATATAAGAAACCCAGACATAAGGTAATCCAAATTAGCAGAGCATATTTTAACAAGAGGTGGTGCATATCTGATGAATGAGGACAACGCCAAAATTCTGATGATACAGAGCTCAACGAAACGGGGACAAAATAACAAGAAACAGCCTGTATAATTCTGATTTGAAATGAGGATATGCCATCATATCCACTTGATTAAGATCAAAGATTGCTATCTCTTCTGATAAAGAAGGATGATCTTTGAAAATTTCATGCCAAGTAAAATTGTCAACATGCTGTGTACTGTGTATACGGCAAACTGCCATTAAATTACAAAATATACTAAATTTTGCATGTATTAAGTGTTTTCTAAGAGAATTAGAAAAAAGGAACTCGAATTCATCCGAAAGAAGTAGGCTTCCAATTATAATTCATATATTTTCTGTTTTTTGATAAGATTAGGCAAAACTCATTAATAAGAAGTTATTGTTTGATAAGTATATCCTGAATTTTTATTCAAACGAAGTAAACTTTTCAGTCATATTTAGTAATTTATCCTTCTCATTTGATTAATCGCAATTTATTTCATTCCAGGGGAATGAAACATAACTCGCATTCATGAATGAAGTTATGTCTCTCTCTGAGAAGCAAACGTTGAAAAGAAAAGAAATAAAGAAAGAAACTGAGAGGATTCAGCTCGACTTTTATATATTACCAAGCATTTGAATGTTTGCAATGTGCATCTAAATTACAGTAATACGGAAAGAAACTCTTGCATGACCCTAAAACACCGTTACATCAGACAACTAAGTTTCGAAGAATATGCAAAGAATAGTTTGGAAACCGTTTTTCCACAACGAATGAGCTGATTTGATTTCAAAAGATGAAAACATTCTAGTCCATCAAAATATTGACAAAACAGAAAACTAAAAAAAATCATGTGATAAAAAATTATGAGAATCATTCGAATAGAATGGGCCGTAACTTGATGGAAATCTATATTGAAACACACTTTGGCAGATTACTGCAAAAGTTTTTCACTATGAAAAGTATAACAAAACTGCGGCAAGAAGCTATTTAAAAGTTTCACGAATTTTTTTAACCTTTTGTAGTTGAAATCTAAGAGTGAACTGTGTCAGTTGGTAGGTATTAGGAATATTGATGGAAATGACCAATGAGGGATGTATCAAGATGAACATATCTTTTTCAGGCTGGTCTAATATATGGAGTATCACACAATAGATACAATGATTGTACTTCTACTGAAGACGCCAATTTGGTTGGTGAAACGTGTGTCGAGAAGAAGGTTGCAGTATTGGTGTTTGGGAATAGTAATGGTTTTGAATTTTTTTTTCTACGCTAGAGGTTCTAGTTCCACCTATCAATAGATACAATGGTTCTGTCAGGCTTGTATGTGTTATCTTTTTTAGATGAGCAGAGATATTCAAGAGTATGTGCTGCACTTGCACAATTATTGTTTCTTGAAACTCTTTCCAAGAAACTAGGTATGAAGGTGATTTTTAAAACAAGTCATAGGTACACTACAGAGCTTTTTAGGAAGTCCAAAAGACAAAGTCGAGAATTCGGAAAAGTCTGGAATTTAAGAAATTAAACTACTTAAATTAAAGGACTGCGATGCAAAATATTATAAACAGACAAAAAGATCTATTAAAATAAAATATAAGGAACACTTAGCACATTAAAATTAGTCAGACAAGTTAACACAACAGGTATCTAAATGCCTATGAGAGTATAGAAATAAGTAAACATAATCTATTATGAATAACAATAGTGGACCAATACCTAGAAGTATACTATATATCTTGTTGAAATAATATTTTCATCATTAGATTTACCTGACTATTGTGTTAAAATAACGGTTTGGTGTTGGGAAAACCTCCAGTAATATTATTTAGATTATGCAACGTTCAACTGAATGTACAATTCTCAGAAATTGAGGAGTTTCTTTTATATTTTACAGACAATGTGATTCAGTTCGTAACTGAATGGTTTCAGATGGCTACAGACGTTGATAGTCTTTTTGTCGTTTGATTATAGCGAAAGGAAATAATAATAATAATAATAATAAATGGTCTTGATAACATGCTTGAATTCGTGTTATAAGTTGTTCACAAGCATCTAGTCAAGCAAGAGTCCAAACAGGGTGGGTCACTTTCAGAAGGGGAGTATTTCAGAGTGACTCCCTCAGTCCCCTTCTCTTCTGCATCTCACTATTGCCATTATCCGTTGCGCTCAGAAATACTCGAGGGTATAACTGTGGCACCCCCGGAAA
>WOGP01007389.1:0-11791 GCA_015342065.1 Leptinotarsa undecemlineata
CTCCACGCAACGCCAATGTCAATGCTACCACTTTTTCTCCTGCATTGCATCCATTTGCTTTGGCCGCAGCTTCAAATTGTCGGCGGTAATTTGCCCAAGAAGTTTTTCCGTCGAACTGGGGTGGTTTCATGGAGAGCTTTCCTGGTTCTGAACTGGCTTTGAAACAGTTTCTGTGGGGTGGGCACAATTACCGAATTGGTTTTGCAACTTACTAATTATTTTCTTTATCTCGCTTATTTCTGCCTGAACTCCTCCTTTGATTTCCTTTATTTCTGTTTTCGTTTCCTTCCTGATATTATCTATCTCTGTCTCGATGGTTCCTATTCTTTCTTCGAGTAGACTCGCCACACCAAAAAGTTTTTTTTAAAGCCTTCTGTATTTTCTAGAATTTTTTCCTTCAAATTATTCGAATTCTCTAGAAATGTATCTTCCAAAATTTTCGAATTTTCCAGAAGTTTGTCTTCCAAACACTTCGAGTTTTCCAGAAGTTTCTCCTCCAGACACTTCGAATTTTGTTGAAGTTAATCTTTAAACTCTTCGAATTTTGTTGAAGTTCATCTTTCAGCAATTTGGTATTCTCCTCGAGTTTGCTCATTTTGAACTCACCCCCAGAAACTTCGAATAAATATGTTTCGGGATCTTCTCCTGATTCAATTGAGTTATCCCATAGTCTCTTGTGGGGTACTGTGTTCTTTCCGGAAGAATCTAGCTCTCTCTCCTCCAATTCTTGCTTCAATTCGGCGACTTTCAAGTCCACTAGGCGCACTTTCCTCGAACACATTTTTTCTCTTATTGTCTATTTTCCACAAAACTGAATACGTCCACTTATTTCAATCAAATCCGAAACACTTATTTATTTTCATAAGTGTATTTTTCGCGAGAAAGATCTATCAGTTTGTTTCCGTAGTTCGGTACTGTCCACTTCGCGAAACACAATGAATCACCAGTCTCTACGCGAAAGTTTTATAGTCAATTTCACCGTAATCCAAAGATTGTCCACCAAGCGCTCACTGATTTATTTTGAAAATCCTACTTCTGATCACGGTTATAATACTTCCTTTAAACGCACGATTCACTTTCTAGCTACAAACTCCCTCTCTGAGCGAGGACCCGGCCTTTTATATTGGCGACGAACATTCTAGAGACATCTAGCGGTTTCGTCTATCGCATTCCTCTCGCGGTGAGTCATATGTTTAGGGTCTGAGATAACGGTCAGGGCCGGCTTCAGATTCATTACAGTATTTTTTTCGTTTCTTCAAAATAAATATTTATTAAAATTTCTAAATGAGTTCTTTCATTATCTAGATGAATGATGCATGGGTGAAAAAGCGAATAAAGTTCTCTCGGTAATAACCAAGCGAGTACTAAGTTGCGACACTTTGTTACAACGCCCATGGTTTAAAATATCGTGCAGTGTATCCTACATAATGTTTATGACGGTCCAAGGTTATTTTACTTTTCAATTTGGTGAAAAATCTATATTTTAATTCATTACCGGCATTACCGGCTTTATACCAGTGTCATCATCTTATTTCAGTGAATTGTATGAATGATAAATGTCACTTCGTTCATTGGTGAAAATCATATGAAAGACCGTTCATCGCATTGAGACAGACACACAAACGTGGAGGTATCGATTTTCACTGAATATCGTCCAACCCAAAAGGTAGGATCTCGTTAATCCTTATCTCGCACAAGTTTCCATCCCTAAGAGTTCTGGTTCGTGAGGGGTCGAAAGTAGGTCAATGAAAATTACAATAGGCTTGTCAAGGTCATCTGATGGGTATTTAATTGGTTTCCTCAATATTATTTTCGAAACTATGACATCATTATAGGTTCCTTTCCACGCTGTTATACCATATCTGAATTGATATTGTATAGCAGTGCTGTTCAGAGTGCTGAGGCACCCGATTTCTGAAGCTTTCGAGGGGTTAGAGACTGGGCAAATTTTTCTATTCATTGAAAAGCTATATAGTTTGTTCTTGAATAATTGATGGTCAACAGTTGAAAGTTGATTCAGTTACCAATTGGTTGGAAGTCATCTTATATTTTTGTGTTGTTCAGTTTTCATCCTTGTGAAAAATTGTTGTGCCATCAGCATTGCTTATAATCTTTACTATAATGTCAAGAGTAAATTGGTTATTCAAATATATTGAAAATGAAATTGAATCTAGTATTGTGCCTTGAGGTACTTCAAACTTATATTCACTCAGAGTGTTACCCATTTTGGCATTTTGCTTTTTCTCTCTCAAATAACTTTTTATGACAGATAAACACGTTCCACGAATACCTATGTCTTATTGAATACTCGAAAGTTATCTGCGATAGTATCAAATGATTTTACCAGATCAACGAACATGCAGAGGCACTTATTACTATAACCGGATGACTCATATTGTGTAGTTAATTCCTTTATTGCGTCCTGTATTGATGTGGACTTTCTGAATTCCTGTCAGTGATTAGATGCATTGGTCCGTAACTTATGGTTTTTGGTTTGTCTCCTTTCTGAAAATGGGTTCGATAACGGTCTTTGAAGATTGAGGTCAAAATCTCGTCATTAATTTGTTTGATGAGTAATGTCAGAATCAACAACTGTTTCGTATATGTCAAAAATGGCATAGTCAAAATTTTAGCAATCTTCATTATAAACAGCAACCCATTGTTCTGGTTGAGTTTAGGTTCGCTGAATATCAAGATTTAACCATTTCTGTTCAAGAAACTGACATCATTAATTTCCACGTTCAGTTAAAAACGATGAATGGATGTTTATGACAAATTTATTTGTCAATATTTGTCACTATTCCAAAGTATTCGAATTGTTTTGCCAGACTTTCAATATTCATATGCAAGGCTTTACTCCAACTTTCCAAACCGTTATTTCCAATATTTCAACAGGTTTTTCAATCGTCAGGTGATCATCTTCAAGACAAATTGACAAATTATGGTTTCTGGGACACTGCTCTTAAAATATTTCATATTTCATAATCAACCATGAAACTGATGATAATGTCGATGATTGAACATAAAGTATTCTCACATCTATCAAATGTAAGAAACGAATAGGGTAATTCCGGGGAAGACGGCCGAACGGAAGAGATGCCAATAGAAAAAAGTTCAAATAATGATCAATAGATGTCACTAGTGATCGTTTAGTTCAGTTCGCATCGGCACGGGTAACAACTGTCAGTGGATTTTTTGTCGAAAAAATAAAGAAACGGTAAGTAATTTGATTTTGTTTTTTTATTATGCATGCGTGTTAAGTACTGGGGTTAGCATATTGAGTGATCACAAATGATTTTGAAAGTTATGTCCGTTTTTTCGTGCTTTCCCCATAAACTTCCTCTTCTTCTTCTTCTTCAAAATTACCCACTAACTTGAGAAATGGCTTCAATTACCTAATGTGGCCATCTCACCCAGACAATCATGGGAGATGGCCATAGTATTTACGGGAGAGAGCCATAACATTTTATGTCCTAATTTTCATTTATTTTTAATTTTCAATATTTTCTACAGATGACGAACCAATACGTACGGAAGGACCTCTTTTATCTACAAAATACCAATAAAAACACATGAAATAAGGTTAAAACTGAATAACAATACTAAATAACCTATGGGACCGTCATCTCATGAAAGAAGACCGAAGCAAGCATATAAAAGACATGCAATCAAGAGGATTTCCTATGACTATAAATTATTTAAGAATGATTGCATTCAAGTTTGCTGAGCAATTAGAAATGAAACATAGATTTTGTAAAACATCTGAAAAGGGGCTATGATTGGGTGAAAATGTTTCTGAAAAGAAGCTTCAACATTTCATTTAGGAAATCAGATGAGGGATGAAGGATGAATAAATCTGAAGTAAACGCCTATTTTAAAATGCTTGAGAAAACTATCAGTGATAATGACCTAATAAAATAAACCCGGCAATATTTACAACATGGACGAGTCTGGATGTCGTCTAACAAGACAACAATTTGAATTCTTATTATACCAAGATTGGGGAAAATCAGCCACAAGTGGAAATGCAATATTAGGATTTATGACAGCAGAAGTTTTTCTCCTAAATTCAGGATCTATTCCGGAGTACAAATTTAGTGAGAACATTGAGCAACTCGTTGAAAGAAATATGGGACATGCAGCTCAGGCCCAATCAATTTCAGATACAGGACCAAGTACCTACATCCATTCAGACGGTGGATCAACCAACACCAACAAGAATACTTAACGAAGTGTCTCCACTGCCAGTGAAACTACACGAAGTTCGGAAACGAGTGTAAGTAAGCATTCTTTTGACATCTGAAGAGCATATTGAAAAACGGAAAATGAAAAAAAATGAAATAAAAAATAGGAAACAAAAGTCGAAAAAACGAAAAATAATAACGAACATTAGGACTGATAAACCTGAAAGAAAAAAAGGATGTTAAGAAACGAAAGGTGATTCGTAGTTTGTCTGATTGCAGCTGTGAAGAAATTCCCATCGTTTTTAATGATACCTCTGAAAGTGAAACTGAAGATAAAGAGAACGATAACTGCAGAGGTTGTCGTGATAATTATTATTAGACAAACCTGATAGAAGATGCAAATTATACCGAATTTGATGACATGTGTTCATACTGTGGTAATAAAAAATAATGAGCTGAAAGATCTCAAGAGCAAAGGAAAAGGCAAAGAAAGTATTGGCCATTTCTCCCCGACTCCTATGGATATCACTCCCGGACATCGTGGGAGAGATTTAGTTTTTTTATAAGTCTAAAATTAGGTTGTTGCATTTTTCAAAGTGATTTATCGTTAATATTCAATAAGAATTATAAGTGAAGTAAAATTTTTTATAGAAATTGATGTTTTATTCATTATAATTCCTTCACAGTAGAGTTCTAAAAGGACTACATCTCCACCGGAATTACCCTATAACTGGAGTTTTTTCCCAACAATAAATCGTTATTTTAATATTTTGACACGTGTTTCGATCACCAAGTGATCATCTTCAAGAGGAAGATCATCCTCTTGAAGAAACTCCAGTAGTATTCATTACTACGTCAAAGTTTCCAAACAGTGCACCACAAGTAAGAAACGATATTTATACTTGTTTAAAGATATAGAGTTAATGTCTAGTAAAGGCTCTATGCGAAATGCGTTTCTCAGCAGATTTCTTGTCTGAAACTATTTTTGGATTTGAAGTATTCCTGGAGTCTGCTTGTTTTTCTAGAGTTACTGTTTTTGAGACGCTTGTGTTTCAAAAAGTACCAGTGCAGTTGCTATGTAGTGTCATACAATGTACTTTAAATTTAGTGTTCTAGGTTTCGCTAGAGGATGTTTTTATTTAATGATTTGTTTAGTACATTTTTGAAAATTTCATCAAAATGGTCTTCAAAAGTAGTTTATAACTATAATTGGTGACAGCTAAGAAGAGAATAGTTCTTACGCAATTGATTAAACCATGGTCAAGTCATTTCAAAGTCATTTCGCGAGAGCAGTTAGTTAACCTACTTGAATATTTTAATGTCAATCATAGTGGAACTTATCCTGACATGAAAATAATACTGGAGGCTGAAATTCTCAAGGTGTATTCTGAACTGATAAATTTCCAAGACTTTCATTTCACATAACTTCTTTGCAAAATCAGTAATCGGAAAAAATTTAAGGAATTTCAAGCGGAAGGAAGTGTAATTGAAAAAGTGAACAAGCTAGAGACTTTTTGTAGTAAGCTGATTGAAAATCTCGAAAATAATAATAATCGGAGAATGGAATGCGTAAAAAAATAACTTATTCAACAAATAACTGAAGAATCTACATCTATTCTCAATCCAGCAGTTACTACGCCTTCAAATTATATAGGAAAAGATCGTTGTTCTATCAGTCAAACTAGTACAGACTATAACAGGGAGTCATGAACTGAATTCAATCATGCAAAATCTGTCACTTCACTATCCTCCTATAAGACTATGCCCGAACTACGGTTCGATACTATAGAAACAATTTTCAACCTAAATAGCACAAATTGACACTGACAGTTTTAGATTACAGTATTGTCAAGGAAAATTCAAATCTTTTTACAATACAACACATACATTCTTCAGATTCATATTAACTACTGAAAAGCCATTTCATCAGAATGTATGAAACATCTAACGGCGGAAAAAAGACCAAATTATCCAGTCAGTATCAACTTGGAGACAGAAAACCTAGTCGGCTCTATCGGTAAATGAAGGATCTTGCCTCTGGGCAAATGACTCCAAATTTTATTTTATTACCTTGGCTGAAGAAACTTCCAAACACAGTAGAACAACTCATCCGGGCAATTTACAAGAAAATTCTTAAGGGAGAACTTATAACTTTGGCTGATGAAATGAAAGGAATTGCAAATACGGACGTATGTTCTATTTAAACTGGTCAAAAATAAAGTCGCAAAAATAAAATCTGTTACCAGAAGCCACATCCAGTTTTTGAAGAAGAATGGTCTAGTTCGAAATCAAGATTTAGAAGAAAATCTAGGACTAAATCAAGATTCCAAGATTCAAACTCTAACGATGAACTATGTTATTGCCACGAACCCTTCAAAAATTCAGCTAGAAAATGTATCCAACGTTGTGCTTTCATCAAAATATCTTCGGAAAATCTGTAGGCTAATCGCCAATGACGACTAGTGAAAATGGCTCGAATGAAAATCGTCTGATAATTTTCGAGTCCAAAATAAAATATTTAATTGACACAGGTGCTAAGATATCATTAATACCAAAAGTTAGATCACTATCTACCAGTCTTAAATAAAACACTATTTGCTACTAATGGATCTGAAATAAAAGATATAAAAAAAAATGTTTTGAAGAATTTTGGATTAAGAGCTAATACATCATATAGAAAATTGGTTGATATTGAAACAAATTTAATGAGCAATGGTGAAAATGTTTCAGTATTCAAACAATAAATAGTAATTGCCCTTACCGAAGACTATCAATTGATTTTCCTGATTTCAAGAGTAAATGTCCACATAAATCAAAAGAAAAACCAATATAGTTCATCAAATAATGACCAAAGAAACTGGATGCTGCTAAGAAATAATTTGAATATTAAATGGATCAGAAAATGATTCGACTTCTGAAAGTCCATGGGTCAGTCCTTCACACATGGTACCAAAATCAAATCATGAGGGTATTACAGGTAATTGCATTTTAAAACTGTCCCAGATAAGTATCCTATACTGAATATCAAAGACTTCACCTTTCATTAGAAGGGCAAAAATATTTAAAAAAATTGACTCAGTTAAGGATTTCTGCCAAATGCCGATGGCTCTAGAGGATATCGTGAAAACGGCCATAATTACACATTTTGGACTTTATGAATATATCTTCATGCCGAAGAAAATGATGATATTTTGTCACCAAGACAATTTGTTATTTTGAGTATATAAGCTAGTTTTCAACAGATATTCGGTATAATTCTGGGAGTCAAAACATAGTAGCTGATGCCTTATTAAGGATTTCTACTATCATCATAGAGAACATAACCGATTATGGAATATGGGAAAAAGAACAAGCAAATGATGCCCAACTGCAAGATTTGCTAGAAGGAAATACATAATTAGTTTTGAAATAAATGGAAATTTCTAGTACTAATTTCCACATTATTTGTGACATTTCAACCAATAATATCAGACCATATGTTCCTGAACCTATCAGAAGAGAAATATTTGATAAAATCCACAATTTGTCACATCCAGATACCAAAGCTTCGCTGAGACGGATGAAGAATAAATTTGTTTAGCAAAATATGATGAAACAAATTAAAAATGGATTCGGTGTTGCATATCATGTCATAAATACAAAGTAATCAAACAAATTGTGAGCCCATCAGGCAATTTTGAGATAACTGATGTCAGATTCGAACTTATAAATATTGATTTAGTTGGGCCACTGCCCTCATCTAATGGATTCTCTTACTGTCTCACCTCTATCAATAGGTTTTCAAGATGGGTTGTAGTTTTCCCAATTCGACACATATCAGCAGAAACAGTTGCTAAAGCATTTTATGATAGTTAGATCGTTTTGGTATTCCTTCCAGAGTAACAACAGATCAAGGAAGACAATTTGAAAGTGCACTTTTCGAAGAATTTTCAAAGATCATGGGTTTTCGACATATACATACTATCCCTCACCATCCAAGTTCAAATGGAGTAATTGAAAGGTTCCACAGAAAGAGGATTCGAATGGTTAAAGTACTGCTGCTACGTGTTCCTGGAGATTTTTTGATAACCAATGGAAAAGAAAAGAAATTGTCCCATATAGAATTTTTTAAAACTTTACACAAATCCATGAGAAACATTAAAATTAACCAGCAGTATAGTCATCATGGAGAGAAAAAAATGTTTGTACATGAAGATATGCGAAACAACTCTCATGTTTTTCTAAGAACAGAATGTGTTAAAACATTGCAAACTTCTTATTCTGGTCCCTACAAAATTTAAGAAAGAATCGAAAAATATTTTACACTTTCAGTTGGTAGAAAAAGAAAGAATATTACGATTGATATGTTCAAGCCAGCTTTTATAGAATCATTTAATAAAAATTAACATGTAAATGCAAAAACTCAAAATACTCTAAATAGAATTCTCGAGAAGAAATCAGAAAATCAAAATTGAAACCCAGATGTAACCCGCTTTGGAAAAAGAGTTCATTTAAGTGTCTAATTTTTTATAGAAGGTGTATTATAATTTCCCTCAAATGGAGTGTGCTAGTTTTTGCTAAGAGATGTTTTTGTCCAATGATTCGTTTAGTAAATAATTATAAAAGAATTAATGAAAACTTCAATCAAAACGTCTTCAAAAGTAGTTAAAAACTACAACTTGAATTGGTTGTCTAGATTTACTGGTAATAGGCGTTCCTGGATCACTAGCGGATTTCTATTCAATAGACTCAGTTTCTATGGGTGTTTCAAGTTTGACTATTATTAAAATGTATCATCGAAAAACACTATCGTTTCTGATGTAGAAATTGTAGCAATGTATCCCAAATTGTTCTCTACGAATGATTTGTTATAATAAGTCGTGCATCATCTAAAATTCGAATAGCACACACCCGATTTTTTCCATACTGGAAGAATCAGAAGATTGAAATCGATATGAAAGCAAAGAACCCTAAATTGAAAAAAAAAATAGGTTTGAAAAGCTGTTCAGATTCCCATAATGTCCCTAAATGTAAAATCATGGCTTTTTAGCTTTTGACTTTTCAGTTTCCGTAAGTTAATTTTGAAAGAGTCGAAAATACCATCTGAATTGAATTTTTCAAACCGATCCAGAAGGAACCAAGCTTGCTGTGCTCGAGATCCGATGAAGTCGAAGTAGGCTCTCATTGCCTTGTCCTGATTGGTGAAGGTTCTACTGGTGAGAAAGTATTCGGAAAGGTAGCCGGTTGACCAGAGATCTGGGGAGTGCAGTGGGTGAGGCAGAATTTCGAAGCGGATCGGACTTCTTCTGTTGACCAGTGCTGGCTCCTGCTGATCCAATTTCACATTCATTTTGTCGATTTCATCACAATAGTACTCTGCTGTGATGGTTTGGCCCGATTTCAGAAAGGTATAATGAATCACGCCAGCCGATGTCCACCATACAGTAACCATGGTGGGTTTTCGACTTTGGGAAGTGTCTGGATGACTTATCGTCCAACCACTGTCCTGAATAGCTGCTGTCATAGAAGATCCACTTTTCATCACACGTGACGATCTGATTCGAAAATGGTTCGTTTTATAGACAATTTCTGTCGATCATTCAAATAGTGGGACACACTCACTTTTCATGATTTTTTACGTTTTCAATATGTTTTGACCCATCAAAATCCGCATGTGAGCTGACACTCAGTTCTTTCACCATCCCACGCACCACTTGTGATGGGTCAGTCTCCACCAGGGTCTTCAAATACTCGTCCTGGAACACCGTTAGTCGACCACTTCGTGGCTGAAATCTCCGGAACTAAATTTTGCAAACCAACGACGAACAGTACTTTCATTGACAGCTGTCAATATCTGGTTGATTTTTTGAGCTGTTTCAACAGCGTTTTGGTTTAGTTTGAATTCTTAGAGGAAAATTGGCGGAAAATCGCTCAACGACATCATATAATAATAAGAAGAAAAAGAAAACAAAATATTGAAATTTGGAAAAACTGAACTGCGCTAATATATACAGTATATATCAAGCAGGATGTACCACGACGCAGTTGAATACATAATCATTTACAAATTTTTTGAAACAACTTAATACAAAAGGATTCTGATATTTTTTCATACTTCAGTACGATTGCTTTCTACCAGACATTTTAGTAACACAATCAAATATCGATGAAGATGGAATCGTTCTCAATAGTTAGATAAAATAGAACCTGATTATAGAGTTAGCTTCCGAATATCACTGGTTGCTTCAACAAAATTGTCTTGAATTTCATTAGTTCGGACTTCCATTGTCTAATATGACAAAATGATTTGAAATCCCTGAAAGAATCAATGGAATCAAATGAATGGCTGAAAATCACAACTATATTGACAAAAGTTGACAATTGAACAATAAAAAAAATGAAAATGAAAAAATTTTAAGCCAAGTTACTTCACTAATTGAATAGAACTGGCGGATACTTGATGAAAATCCATATTAAAACTAATCATTACAGTTTATTGGATGATTTTCACTGTAAAGAGTTTTACAAAAACCGCGTTACGGTTCCGCAAGCAAGAACAATTTACGCTTGAGGAAGCTATTGTATGGCGAAATACGTGTCGCCGTTTTTGTAAAATCCTTTATAGTGAAAATCATACTATGAACTGTAATCATTATTTTTAAGTTACTTTACGACATTTCGATTGTTGATATCCACAATTGTCTTCGGATGATGACCGGTGATCCTAGTTAGCTGTCAATATAGAACTATTGATAGATAGTGAATAAATAAAGTGTATCATTCAACACAAATGGATATGAGTTGATTTTTATCTTTTCATCAGTTGGACAAAATCTATAACAAGGCTTACAGAGTGAAAATAAAAACAGTTTTCTTCAAATTAGGTCAGGTAGACTGAAGTCGAAAACTGAAGTGTCCATTATGGCCTGCCAGGAAGGTATTTTTAACAGCTTAGTCTATCGCAGGGGCGTGATGGGTATGGAGGTTCCTGACAACAGGTGTGGGGCTTGCCTAGAGGCGCCTGTGACTTCAGGCACTTGTAGTTTGCATGTCCAGCATATACAGGCTCAGTTTATATCCATCGACATAACATGATCCTAAAAATGTAATGACAAGATACCGGTGTTTCTTTATGCTCCGGGTTATATTGAATTTGTTATGAGGAATGAGAGGTGTCGAATTCATTAAAACTATTCATTTCCTACCGTTAGACTCATACAAGATGATAAGCCTTATATAGTTTTTCTCGTACATCAGAGCAAGACGATATTATGATGAAGTATTCTACTCCGGGTGAGACGAATGTCGTCCGAAAAGAAGGGAAACTACGAATTAAATATCGAGATTTTCTCTTCGAACTCCGAAAACTCTATCTAGATCTCTCTATTAAAATGGTTGTTCTAATGATTGGAGTCCCTTGGGGATTGAATTCTTAGCCGGAAAAGTGCAGAAGGATGTCATTCTTGGCTCCCTGAATGAATGACGTTCAGTTCATTCAGTTGTGATACTAAATGTATTTTCATCCACCTAACCACTAAAGATAGACAAATATGATAGAGTGTCCCATATAGAAACTACATTATGTCGTTTAGTTTGAGGAGTGCCAGAAGATGACAGTACTACCAACT
>WOGP01007390.1:0-11791 GCA_015342065.1 Leptinotarsa undecemlineata
TGATAAGTTCTTCACTGTAGTTGGCAAGATATTGTATAGGTTAGCATCTAAGGAATTTTTGGAAGATTTCTGTAGATTGAATTTAGCAGGTCTTATAAAATTAGCATCACGACAATAGATGTGTCATCGGCATAAACAACACATTTATGGGGCAGTACTTGGGAGAAAAGGTCATTTATAAATATTATAAATAAGAGAGGTCCCCGACAGATCTTTGCGGAACACCGATTACTTTAGGCTCTAAAGTAGACGTTCGATTGTCTCCTAAGTCGACATATTGCTTTTGATTTTGTAAATATGATGTGAGAAGGGAGAGAGCCACACCTCTAACCCCATATTCATTAATTTTATGAAGTAGTTATTGGTGAGAGAAACAGTCGAATGCCTTACTCAAGTCACACAGTACAGCACTCTGTTGACCATTATCAAAGCCGTCGACAATGTTTCTCACCATGCGAACAAATGCTTGTACAGTAGAGCAAGACTTACGGAAACCAAACTGATCAGGATTCGAGAGATTATGTTTTTCAAAATAGAAATATAATCTTTTTTGATTAACATTTCAAAAAGTTTGCCAAATATCGGCATAATAAAAATGGGTCAATGATTTTCAATGATATTCTTGTCACCTTTTTTAAAAACTAGAATGACCTTACTGATTTTTAATTTATCTGGAAATGCTCCTTCACTTATGCAAGCATTGAACAAATAGGTAAGAGGTTCTACAATTAGATCGCAAATTGCCTTAGTTATTTTAGTGTTGAGATTATAGATATCGATACAATTAGAGTTTTTCAATTCGTGAATAGCATTATAAACATCCGAATTGGTAACAGGTGTAAATATGAACGAACCTGATGAACGGGGTTTCAATGTATTGTCAAGCGATATTAAAGAGATGTTGTCTTTATCAATAGGTATTTCTGCAATGATAGTATTAGCAATTGTAGTCTAACCCTAAGTTTGTTCTCAGAGCTTTGAATAAAGTTATCGTAAGCGTCCTTTTTGGCTTCACAGATAGCTTTACGATATTCATTGTGGGCATATTTAAAGGCTTGTTTGTAAATTGGATCCTTGGTTGCATCAGACACCGTCTTCACTGCATGAACTCAGGCATTTTAGATTTTCGTCAAACCAGTTGAGTGTATTTTTATTCAATATATTAGATACTTTCTTTAGAGGAAAGTGTTCATGAATTAATTGATGAAAAACATTCAGAAGGAATTCGGTCAAATCGAAAATACTGTTGAAGTTGAATAATCTCCTGAAAATTGAAGTGATGTCAGTATTTATATTGCTTTTGATTTTAATGAATTGAGCATAATGGTCTGATAGGCATGGATCTCTTACGCCTGTTATGTAATGATCATCCTCAAAACTATTAAAAATATTATCGATACAACAACCTGAACCATTCTCAGCTCTAGTAACTTGTGTAATCATTGCATGCAGTCCAAATTAATTTGTGAGACAGACTAAATTCTTAAGATTTGTAGACGGTTTGAGAACATTCATGTTAAAATCCCTCAACAGTATAATCTTAAAAAAAGTTTTAGAAATAGAAAGTACAAAGTTTTCAAGATTATCAAAAAACATCGTACAGTCAGTAATACATGCAGATCTATAGATTGTAATAATTGCAATTTGAGGTCGGATAAGTTCAATGCCGCATACCTCAATATCACGTTCAATACAAAACATATTGAGACTCACTTGTTTGAACGCTATATTTTCACGAACAAATATGGCTACCCCACCGTGATAATGCCTTGATCTACAAAAAAATGCTGCCAGATTATAACCAGGAATATTAAAAAGTTGTAAGCAACCTTGGTCAAGCCAATGTTAAGAAAAACACAGGACATCAAAAAAATCACTTTCTTGCATGTATAAAGAAAGTTCATCCAATTTGTTAGAAAGTTTGCGAATATTCAAATGAAATATAGTCAAAAAGTGAATTTTGATCCATTGTGGCCCTTACTGGTAAATATGATTGAAGAGGAGATGAAACAACTAGATAACAGGACAGAACCCTTCTATGGGTTCCTTCACATACTGAGATTTCTGGAAACAATATAGCCGATACACTTGCCAGAGAAGCTGTAGAAAATCCAGCATGTACTCTCAGTATGGAAGCACTGCCAATATATCTCAAATCCTATTTCCATAGCAAAATTGTAGAAATGTAGAATCAGCACTGGTCTCAAAAACCTTCCAAACTCAAGAAAATCAAGGCTACATTATATCCTTGAAACAACAAAGCAACAAACCGCTTCCACAAGTCATAATTACCAGATTATAACCGGGCCACACTCGCCTTACGCATGAACATCTACCGAGTAAAAAACCGCTACCAAAATGTTTCGCGTGTGAAGTGCTTGTGACTATTAAGAATGTTCTGGTAGAGTGCCTGCTCTTATCTACAGTAAATAAAACTCCTTCAATTCGAATAAGATTCCTCTTGGCTGGGATTGAATCAAATAGTTGAATGAATGTCATTACGATGTCATCGATGACATAAGCAGATCAAGCTTATTCCGTGACATAAAAAATCGTAATTCATGAAAGGATTATGTGTATTTTCTATAATGTTATGCAATTTGGTACTGACGAGCCTTGGGACAAGTGTCTTAAGATTAAACATATATGTATACCAGTGAGGATGGCAGTGTTCTATGTAAGTGCAATTTGTTAGCATTCATTCTAAGTAGAACTCATGTGAATGATATCTGATTTTTATTTCACAACGAATGTTTGAAATACAAACTGAGTAGGGAAAAACACTGTCTCTCGATGCGCGTTTCGCTAACCAAATTAGCACTATCAGTAGATGATATAAACTCAAACTGGTAGTTCATGACTTTATGTCGTTTGTAACAGACAAACAATACCTTTCTAAAATGAAGGTTGATTAAAATTTATTTATAAAATTTATTGTAGTAAGCACATGATTCGTATTGATTATTTGCCAATCCGAATTTTTCCGATTAAAATCAGAAATTTTATTTCTATTATTAGTAATTACGCAAAACTGTATCTGCACAAAATAATTTTAATTTTTTGTGAATTTTCTGTTAATTTCGCCGCTACAGTGGGAAATACGTGTTTGTGGAGATGAACGAGAACCAATTTTCTATTGAATGCAAATGTTACTGATGTACTTGTTTGTTTTGAATACAATGAGTATCAATGAAACATGAAGTACAGTTTCAAAAGATGATATTTGTGAAAGCCCTATAAATATATACATAAGATTTCATATAATAACTGTATTTTTTTCAATTATAGTAGGTGAATATGATTCACACGTGTTCCCAATTTTACCAAAATTTCTTGTGAGTGAGGAGAAATATGTCCTCTTTTATGAACAGGAGGAAATATACAGTATTGGAGTGCAGTAGAATGTTTGGAGTGTTGTCTTTTTTTTTATAAACTAAATTCTGTTTGTTGAATTTGTTGAATTGTTTTTCATGATTCATCTGCTTTAATTATTGAAATTTTTGTGGTAGGGTCAATACTTTTCATTGTTTTCGAGAAAATGAAGAAATTTTTTTTCTTATTAGTCAATGGGCTATGCTTGACGACTGGTAGTAAACAAATCTAAAGATATGACCTTTAAACGTTCAAGCCAGTCTCGCATATACCGACGCAGTAGTTTGAATGGACTGATGCCTATTAGAAAATAACTACTCCCCTGGCTAATACCACGAAGGGCGTTGATTTACATCCGACAGGCGTCTGTGCAGGAATTTTCACAGAAAATTTCCTGCATATGCAAGTGGCAATACAACTGAAAGAGTCGACATTCAATTTTGGAACGGGCACACTTGCAGATCGGTTTTAGGCTCATTAGCCTCTCATCAGTCCAAGACAGTGGCCATCATCCACCTAAAGTCAATGATATTCCATTATTGAAAATCGGAATTCTTTCAGAGTATTTCATTCCTCTTGTTAAGTTGGAGCGAACAACAAAATGTCACTCCATCTAGTGGACAAGGTGCTAACCAACTGCATATCCGAAATTTGCCCCATTCCTCTGAATAAGGAAGAAAAACTTTCTCATTAGTCATTGGGCTATGCTTGAAGACTGGCAGTAAAAAAATCTAAAGAAATGAACTTCAAACGTTCAAGCCAGTTTCGAATACATATATACAGTTGGTTAATAATTTACTTCCACAACAGGAAGGAGTATGTTACAAACAATCATTTCAATAATGATTCATGGCTCCAAGCAACACTTCCGGACTAGGGCTACGTTCGGCTTCCTTAGCTTTACCGGCTTTTCTATCATCAGTCGATAGTGTTTCTGATCTTATCGATTCCATCCTACCTTCCATATTTATCAAAAACATAAACGTTTTTTGTGCTGAAAGTGAATCACTTTGGCATACCGCAACTTATATTGCTTCTCCTACAGATAAAAAGAAAATACAAAGTGCATGGCACAAAACTCTATACGATAAGGCTCGTCTGAAAGCATCAATGATCAAGTTATCGGCTGCTTGGCTGAATGCTTTACCTGTTGCATCTCTTGGAAGACGTTTAGACTATGAATCTTTCAGAATAGCTGTAGGACTTAGGATTCATCTATATGTATAGTTGTATGAGTATGTAGTATAGTTGATGAGAAAGGTATACATGGTTTGAATTGCAGGAGAAGTGCAGGACGTACAACTCGACATCACCAAATGAACGACATTTCGAAAGGAGCTATGTTGTCAGCGGATGTTCCTGCAATTTTGGAACCCTTAGATACCAGTCGAGATGATAGTAAACGACCAGATGGTAAGTCTCTCAAACATGAAAATACGGTAAACATTTGGTATGGGACTTCATTTGCATAGAGACGATCGCGGCTTCCCATCTTGCCGGAAGTTCGAAGTTTGCTGGAACCACAGCATTGAAACGAAAAAAATACTGAAATCTTGGTAACAGCTATCTGTTCCATACAGTAGCGGTTGAAACTTTTAGTGTCTGTGGTCCGGAGTGTCTGTTACTTGTTTATAAACTCGGAAAGAGAATAGACCAAGCAATGAAGGATCACCGTTCTACCTCTTTTTTGATAGAGAGAATCAGTATTGCTATCCAACGTGTTAATGCTGCTTCGGTCCTTGGAATGTTTCCTCCTTCACATAATTTTGATGAGATCATGCATTGCCCTTATTTCAGAACGGAACTAAAATCTCTTCGGAACAAGCCAAGATATGTGGATATCCTATTAAGGTTGATTCGCAAGTGATTGGTCCACCTTCTTTTTTTTCAGTGCGGTCAATAGACTTAAACTTGCCCCCCCAATATGAGTTACAGTCCCCATGGTTTTGGTTCCCTTTCAGTGAAAGAGCTTCATGGAACAAAAGCCGAATCAATCCCCCTACGAAACCCTTCATCACTTGGAAGGATCCATTGCAGTTTGAGAAATGGTTTTTATGGAGATTACGTGAAACATGTTCTTCCTTATAAATCAGTAGAGAGTTGTCTTTTTATCATTGATTATATTATCAATTATTTTTCATTTTGAGCAGTTTTCTGAAAGTGACCGCTTCGTTTTATATTCTTTAATTGAAGTTATAAGATGAAGTGAGATTTTTATTATTCAACTACTTAGACTTATTTGTCAATTCAAATACTTTTTCAAGAAAGAAATTAAATTTGTTTATACACGATTGATTGGATAATTAAACTTGATTACAACAATGAATAGTGAAAAAAATTTAAATAAGTTGTTCATTTACATGCTCTAACAAGAAAAAAATTTACTTTGAATGTATCAAACCCATCAAACTAGATAACATCGACTTTTTCAATTTGCAAGCAATAGTAAGGAACATTGAAACATTTCTTTCAAAGACCATGAGAAATTTTAATTTTGCAGTAACTTTTCGAATTGAACTTTTCTGTTTGTCCTTCACTACTTCAGCAGACTCTCTATTGGTTTATCAATGTTGATTTTTCAGATTGTGGAAACTTACATACGCAAAAACAACCGTAGGAACTATTGAATCCTTTACAAAAACTGTGTTTCAATGAAAAATTATCTATAGTGACAGCTGAAATTATTTCCGAACCGATTTTTGTAATATGTCTTTCAGAGTACGCCCTTGTACGCTAACTTACCACACCAAGGGCTGAATAATGGATTTCTTCGGGAGGGTCTAAAACAGAGGGTGAAACTACAACAACCGCAACATATTTACTTCATCAAAACAACTTAGAGTCACCCCATATAGAACGTTGATTACGAGAATTCATTGTAATGCAAGTTCTCTGACTTTGATTAAATGATTCTGTAGTCTAATTTCGTGTATACTGTTTGTTATTTCGCTGTTACTAAAAGTTACATTGATTCTGTTTTTAAATTCTTAAAATATTTTACTGCTAGATAAAATGTAGATTTTATAGCTGAAGCGGATGCAATTTTATGGGTTATTATTCAATTTAATATTCAAAGATAATGAAAATGTTATTTATTTCACTATGCGATGTACTAACGAATGAATAGCATTACTAACATTGTCAGAGTATTTTTCATAACAGTGTGTTCATAACACGGTGTTCAACACGACAAATCACGAGACAAATCAGAAGTCCATTCGTGAAGATGATGACTATCAATCAATCAATCAATCAATCAATTCATTCAATTCAGAAACATATTCTGGTCTATAATAGATGTTACCATATCTTCAATAATACTTACAGTTGATTAAAAAATAAATAAATAACAACAAATAAGTGGTAGTGTTCAGTTCTTGGAAAATGCCTAAGGAAAGCTTGGGTTGCGTATTCTCCCACATCTGAACACAATCGTGAATGTGACAAAAAATCTATTCATTCAATAATACAGTACTTTATGACTGATTTAGCTAATGCATCGTATGTCAAAAATGTCTCATCATATTTCATCAGTAATAAATGTGTATTTAGAATGTTTCTGAGTTGGTAGAATTAAAAAATAAGCTTTCTAAGTCTTTCACAAAAAAATATACATGAGAAGACTATATTGATAGAAATCAAGCAAACAGTGTTAACAGATTTCAAAGATATGAATAGATAAAGTAAAACAGGGATGTTGAAAACAAGAAATAAGTCATAACAGTCTCATTGTGGCAAGAGTAGATTTAACTCATCCGGGACATAAAGTCGTGATATTCAGTGTTTCGTTTTGTAATAATATCTCACAAATCGATTTCCGCTATTGGCGATAACAGTGTTCCATGTAGATTAGGTTGGGTTGGGTCGAAAGTGAGTGGGTCTATTCGATCCGACACCGTGACCCGCAAGGATTTATTGTGTCTCACATCTATTCTCATTCGACGAAGTAAGTCCAGATGCGGTCCTGCCAAACTCTCAAAACCTGATTCGGTCCCCAGCGGGGGAAACACAAAGTATGTACTCTGCTATTCCATCATTTTTCAAACAGAGACACACTGTCTTCTAACAGTCCAAGTCTCTGCATATGGCCTGTTAGACATCACTATTTCATCCCTACTGTAGTCCAACAAGCTTCGAAAGGGGAATAAATTCCTTTAAGTGAGTCAATCCTGGAAGATTTCGCCAGAAGTCCATGAATCTTCTTACAATCCAGGTGTGCAATGTTTATTTGGAAAAAGTAAAGCGATGCCAATGACAGGTTCTTCTCCGATAAAGCTGGTTGTTCTATTTTCTATGAAAGTGAAATGTTATCTCCTTCAATTACTATTTTGGATTGAGTTCCTGTGAATGATGTCTGATTAGATTCCATAAGGAATATTTAGCGTTCAAATTGAAAAAACTGTCTTTAATTCAATTCAATGTTAATATGAAAGTAGTTGATCTAACAGTTACTTTTATTTCGCATAATTCAATGTTTATATAAAAGTAGTTGTTTCGAGAGGGCTCAGTTCATTCTCCACACCTAATTCCGGTGTACATGATGGAGAGAATCGAAAAATGGGTCAACCTTCACTATCAATCCTAAAAAGTCAGGCGATACTATCCACCTGGGTGAATTTAGAGCCGGAAGTACAAGTTATCTTCAACGGACAGGAAATTTCTTCGTCAAACTGAGCAAGATATCTAGGTGTCCCCCTCTACCTAGGTGTCACCCTCTCCAAGAAACTAACATGAAAGTACTATATCACAAAAAGAGATTGAATATGTTTTTCGAAAAACACCAGTTGTCAGAATCACAACAGGGCTTCAGAGAGAATATGTTCACTCAAGACCCAATAAAAAACTAACCCAGCAAATTTATCCATGTTTGGATGAATCAAAATCCTCTATTGCTGTTTTCATAGACCTTAGGAAAGCTTTCGATACCCTCGACCACTCTATCTTACTGAATCTTCTGGACGAAATTGGAATTAGAGATATATCGAATAATCTTTTCAAAAATTTTCTTCACAACAGAGACCAAAGAGTTAAAGTGGGCAGTCATATAAGTGGAGAGGAAACTATTACATGTGGTGTGCCCCAGGAGACGATGTTAGGACCAATCGTATTCAATATTCACTTGAACAACCTTTTTACAAAACATCAACTCTAACATTCTGAGTTTCGCCGATGATACTGAATTGTTTTGTGAAGACGAACACTGGTTTGATTTGAAACCGAAATAAGAACATGACCTTCATTGAAAGAAATTGTGGTTCGACCACAGGCTCTCATCTATTAACATATTACGTACCATTTAGTAGTTATGTAGTAGTTTAGTATTCGCAAATGAATGATATATGTACTAAATGTAATAACTCTTAACGCACATATAGTGTGTAATATTCTATTCAGATGAATAAACGAATTTGAATTTCAATTTGATATGACAACTCTCTACCAGAATATTACATCAAAGTCTCCAATACGGAAGTCATCAAACCCACAAAGAAAATAAAATATCTTGGAATAACTTTAGACAGCAATCTCAGATAGAACCAGCACATAGACCACATAGTTCAAAAATTACGTTACATACTTTACAAATTCAAACAGATAGCAAATATACTCAATCGAAAACAGAAAATTATGTTATCTTATGAAAGTGAATAAATACATATTATTATTACACAGCGGCTCGAGCTAGCGAAAGTTGCACAACAAAAAATCAACCCTATCAGTGGTCGCATAAGTAACATGGATCTCCAAGTGAAACTGATACTAATCAGTACAATCCTACTCCCCATCATCCTGCCTGCCTCTACAGCCTGGGGCGAAAGAAATATACAGACTCCAGATGGAAAGGTTCATGGACGTCTTCTTGCGGATACATAATCAACCATTACATCTACCAGGGCTTGAACCTCAGCATCCAGTACGTGGACATACTCCTGAGAAATTAAACCTAAGACATGTTCGAGCGGTTTCGGACACTCTCTAATCCATGGCTGGGTGATCTTCATAACGCTCTGAACAAAGGCGACCCCAGATTCTGCGAGAAGGGCAATTACATGATGCCGAGGAAGCAATACCATAGACTACTCCAGATAGTATAAAACCACTTCGGATAGTATAAAAAAACCTTATAGATACAAAATCCGACCCACACATAGACACATTTCCAACTGAATACAGGTGACCATTTTGCCCACACTACACACAGAAGAATCATGTTTAACAAAAGTTAGATGAAGAGGGAGTATAATCAGCAAAGTCTCACTTTCAATTACAAGAGGTTGAATTTCAATCTCACTGGAGTGGTACCAAGTATGAGGTTGAGGACCATTGGTAAGCAAGTGGAGGTAAGGAAGGGATTCTAGCTCCTGCACATAGTAACCGTGGTGAGAAGATTCTCAGGGCTCTCAACAACCTGGAGGGGAAGCTGGTGAATCACCCGAAAACGACTATGGATATGGATAATCTCAATAGTTTCAAATATCATTCTCTTCTTTTCTATCATTTCATTTTCATTTTCATTTACATTTTCATTTCTACTACTTGTATGGTTACATTTTATGTATTATTCATTGTTCAATCAATTCAATAATTGATTAAATTCCAGGTCACACTAGTTTTCCCTTTTTAAATGAAATTTATTAAAGTTGTATTGATTCACAATGTTCTAATCAGGCTCAATACGTGGTGTGGAATAAAGTCATATATGTATAGTAGAGATATTTGACCTAAAATTATATATACAGGGTGGGGCATCCCATACGACACTCTCCCTGTAAACCAAAACTATTGATTTCGATAGAATCTGTTTCTCAATATTATACAAGATGTTGAAAAATTATTGTCACTTTTTTATAATTTCAGACAAAAATAACTTTGTGATTCCAAATAAAATATCCTGTATTTTTTCGATCTGAATAATATAAAATGCAATTATCTTCCATTTCATTTTGGGGGTCCTTTTACCTAACCTCAATAGTTTTTCAAATAGTATTTCTTATTTCAATGAATTCTTTGAACCACGAAAGCTTTGAAACGTCATTCATTCAACTGGTTGAAAGAATTCTTTTTGACATGATATGATTTTAGTGATTGGTGAGTGTTTAAAGAATAGCTTTTTGGCTTCGAGGGTGTATGCCCAAAAATATCCAGACCGGAATCATTCAAATAAGTTGGTTTTCAAACGATTGCTACACGAATTTGACAGAACAGGAAGTGTAGCTTATGAATAGTCAAATAGACCATACCGGATTTATGAAAAAGTGACAATGATTTTGGAACATTCTCTAAAATATTCAGAAACGTGTTCTATCGAAATCAAAAACGCAAACCTCTTTTATTCTTGGTCAGAGTTTGAAGGGATGATTTTCATTAAATCATATCATTCGTTTCTGGCTTATTCAAACATTTCACGAAATACAGTGTGTTGTATATCAAAAAACACAACTTTGATATTGGACACTTTTTGAGCCACCCTGTAGACACCAAAATACATATGCAGCCTCAAAATACATATACATATATGAATACATATAATAAAATGGAACACTCTCTGAAAAAGTTAATGGTTTAGTTTACAGGGACCGAGTCGTATGCGGTGCCACACCCTGTATATCGTATAAACTTCCAGTTGTAAGTGATAGAAAAAAAACTTACAGATAATTGCAGAAGTATAATCAGAATGCATGCACCTCACATTCATGAATTCACGATAGAAATTGAATTTCAGGATTGAAAACCCGAATCATATTTTCTCACAATCAGTTATAACAGCTTCAGATGTGGCAACCCCATTACGTAATTGCCATCTCGTATTGCGGCACTCGAATATCATTCTAATCTCACTATTGACTCACGCTCGCTAGCTTTCAAACGAACACCTACATTCAATTTTATTAGTCCATTATTCTTTCTGGAAGTGGTGTAAAAATTCAATTGTGGCTACTCTGAATGAAGGGACCGAAAATATCATGGTTGAAGTGAATCAGTGGGAAATAACTCCTCAAAAAACAATGCATTGGAAAGATCACAAATGTTTTCCAACAGTTATCGCAAATAAAAAGTTTTCTTTTAAAAATACAAAGAGAATGTACATTTTTGAAATTTGAAGCCTTTATACCGAGCTTTTCCAGGTGGGCTATATGTCCAAATTGATATCTGAAAAATCAAATTCAATGGTAATTGAATATTTCAGGAGAGAAAACTTTCTATTTGATATATCTATCGAAAATGAGCTATCTGAATACGTATACAGGGTGTCCCTGGACTTCCTCTTTTCCTCTCGGGAATGTATAGATGGGGTCAAAATATCACTAGTACTTCATATAACTTTTTTTCCTAAAATCCTTCGTTACCAAGTTACGGGCCCTCGAAGTTACAAAATGAAAAATGTTTTTCTGTGATAACTTTTCAAGTGAATATTCAA
>WOGP01007391.1:0-11790 GCA_015342065.1 Leptinotarsa undecemlineata
AACAAGTTTTTCAGAAGGTTCTTCTTTGTCAGGTTTTTCAGGTGAGGCTACAGAAGACTTAGTTTCTTCCGGAACAATATGTTTTTCTACAACCTCAGGTGATTCAGGTTGAATTTCATCTTCTTTATCCAAAACTTCGAGAGTTTTGACTTCTTTTATTACCGTGCTAATGACTTCCTCAACCTTCTCCATGGGCTGTTTCTGCGTAACTGGAACAAGCTTTTCAGAAGATTCTTCCTTGTCAGATTTTTCAGGCGAGACTACAGAAGGCTTAGTTTCTTCCGGAACAATATATTTTTCTACAACCTCAGGTGATTCAGGTTTTATTTCATATTTTTTCTCAAGAACTTCAGGAGTTTTGGCTTCTTTTGTTACCGTGGTAACGACTTCCTCAACCTTTTCCGTGAGCTGTTTTTCCAAATCTGGAACAAGTTTTTCAGAGGATTCTTTCTTGTCAGATTTTTCAGGTGAGACTGCAGAAAACTTAGTTTCTTCCGGAACAATATGTTTTTCTACAATATCAGGTGATTCAGATTTTATATCATCTTTCTTTCCAATAACTTCAAGACTTTTAACTCCTTTTGTTACTGTGGTAGTAACTTCCTCAACCTTTTCTGTGAGCTGTTTCTCCAAATCTGGAACAAGTTTTTCGGAAGGTTCTTCTTTGTCAGCTTTTTCAGGTGAGACTGCAGAAGACTCAGTTTCTTCCGGAACAATATGTTTTTCTACTATATCAGGTGATTCACGTTTTATTTCCACTTCTTTCTCCAAAACTTCGAGAGTTATAGCTTCTTTCGTTACCGAGGTGATGACTTCCTCAACCTTTTCCGAGAGCTGCTTCTCCAAATGTGGAACAAGCTTTTCAGAGGGATTTTCTTTGTCAGTTTTTTCAGGTGAGAATACAGAAGGCTTAATTTCTTCAGGAACAATATGTTTTCCTACAACCTCAGGTGACTCAGGTTTTATTTCATCTTTCTTTTCAATAACTTCCAGACTTTTAACTTCTTTTGTTACCGTGGTAATGACTTCCTCAACCTTTCCCGTATGCTGTATCTCCATATCTGGTACAAGCTTTTTAGAGGGTTCTTCTTTGTCATCTTTTTCAGGTGAGACTACAGTAGACTTAGTTTCTTCTGGAACAATAAATTTTTCTACAACCTCAGGTGATTCAGGTTTTATTTCATATTTTTTCTCTAGAACTTCTGGAGTTTTGGCTTCTTTTGTTATCGTGCTAATGACTTCCTCAACCTTTTCAGTGGGCTGTTTCTGCGTATCTGGAACAAGCTTTTCAGAGAGTTCTTCTTTGTCAGGTTGTTCAAGTGAGGCTACAGATGACTTAGTTTCTTCCGGAACAATATGTTTTTCTACTATATCAGGTGATTCACGTTTTATTTCAACTTCTTTTTCCAAAATCTCGAGAGTTTTGACTTCTTTTGTTACCGTGGTAATGACTTCCTCAACCTTTTCCGTGGTCTGTTTCTGCGTATCTGAAACAAGCTTTTCAGAGAGTTCGTCTATGTCAGGTTTTTTAGGTGAGGCTACAGAAGACTCAGTTTCTTCCGAAACAATATATTTTTCAACAACTTCAGGTGATTCAGGTTTTATTTCAACTTTTTTTTCCAAAATTTCGACGGTTTTGACTTCCTTTGTTACCGTGGTATTGACTTCCTCAACTTTTTCCGTGAGCTGTTCCTCCAAATCTGGAACAAGATTTCCAGAGGGTTTTTCTCTCTCTGTTTTCTCAGGTGAGACTACAGAAGACTTAGATTGTTCCGTAACAATATATTTGTCTACTATATCAGGTGATCCACGTTTTATTTCAACTTCTTTTTCCAAAACTTCAAGAGTTTTGACTTCTTTTGGTACCATGGTAATGACTTCCTCAACCTTTTTCGTGGGCTGTTTCACCAAATCTGAAAGAAGCTTTTCAGAGGATTCTTCCTTCTCAGATTTTTCAGGTGAGACTACAGAAGACTTAGTTTTTTCCGGAACAATATGTTTTTCAAAAACTTCAGGTGATTCAGGTTTTATTTCATCTTTAATCTCTATAACTTCAGGAGTTTTGCCTTCTTTTGTTACCGAGGTGATGACTTCCTCAACCTTTTCCGTGAGCTGTTTCTCCAAATCTGGAACAAGCTTTTCAGAGGGTTTTTCTTTGTCAGCTTTTTCAGGTGAGACTACAGAAGACTTTGTTTCTTCCAGAACAATATGTTTTTCTACTATATCAGGTGATTCAGATTTTATTTCATCTTCCTTTCCAATGACTTCAAGACTTTCAACTCCTTTTGTTACCGTGGTAATAACTTCCTCAACCTTTTCTGTGAGATGTTTCTCCAAATTTGGAACTAGTTTTTCAGAAGGTTCTTTTTTGTTAACTTTTTCAGGTGAGACTACAGAAGGCTTAATTTCTTCCGGAACAATATGTTTTTCTACAAAATCAGGTGATTCATGTTTAATTTCATTTTCTTTTTCCAAAATTTCGAGTGTTTTCACTTCTTTTGTTATCGTGCTAATAACTTCCTCAACCTTTTCCGTGGGCTGTTTCTGCGTATCTGGAACAAGCTTTTCAGAGGGTTCTTCTCTGTCAGGTTTCTCAGGTGAGGCTACAGAAGACTTAGTTTCTTCCGGGACTATATGTTTTTCTAAAACCTCAGGTGATTCAGGTTTGATTTCATCTCCTTTTTCGAAAACTTCGAGAGATTTGACTCCTTTCTTTACCGTGGTAATGACTTCCTCAACCTTCTCCGTGGGCTGTTTCTGCGTATCTGGAACAAGCTTTTCAGAGGGTTCGTCTTTGTCAGGTTTCTCAGGTGGGGCTAGAGAAGACTTAGTTTCTTCCGGAACAATATGTTTTTCTACAACCTCAGGTGATTCAGGTTTTATTTCATCTATTTTTTCCAAAACTGGAACAAGTTTTTCAGAAGGTTCTTCTGTGTCTGCTTTTTCAGGTGAGACTACAGAAGGCTTAGTTTCTTCCGGAACAATATGTTTTTCTACTATATCAGGTGATTCAGGTTTTATTTCAACTTCTTTATCCAAAACTTCGAGAGTTTTGCCTTCTTTTGTTACCGTGCTAATGACTTCCTCAACCTTTTCCGTGGGCTGTTTCTGCGTAACTGGAACAAGCTTTTCAGAGGGTTCTTCTTTGTCAGCTTTTTCAGGTGAGACTACAGAAGACTTAGTTTCTTCCGGAACAATATGTTTTTCTACAACCTCAGGTGATTCAGGTTTAATTTCATCTTCTTTTTCCAAAACTTCGAGAGATTTGACTCCTTTTTTTACCATGGTAATGACTTCCTCAAACTTCTCCGTTTGCTTTTTCTGAGTATCAGGAACAAGCTTTTCAGAGGGTTCATCTTTGTCAGGTTTTTCAGGTGAGGCTACAGAAGACTTAGTTTCTTCCGGAACAATATGTGTTTCTACAACCTCAGGTGATTCAGGTTTTATTTCATCTTCTTTTTCCGAAATTTCGAGAGTTTTGACTTCTTTCGTTATCGTGGTAATGACTTTTGCAACCTTTTCCGTGGGCTGTTCCTCCAAATGTGGAACAAGCTTTTCAGAGGGTTCTTCTTTGTCAGATTTCTCAGGTGAGACTACAGAAGACTTAGTTCCATCCGGAACGATATGTTTTTCTACAACCTCAAATTGTTCACGTTTTATTTCACCTTTCTTTTCAATAACTTCAGGAGTTTTGACTTTTTTTGTCACCGTGGTAATTACTTCTTCAACCTTTTCCGTGAGCTGTTTCTTCAAATCTGGAACAAACTCCTCAAAGGGTTTTTCTTTATCAGCTTTTTCAGGAGATACTATAGAAGTTTCTTCCGGAACAATATGTTTTTCTACAATATCAGGTGATTCAGGTTTCATTTCATCTTTCTTTTCAATATCTTCTGGAGTTTTGACTTCTTTTGTTATTGTTGTAATGACTTCCTCAACCTTTTCCGTGAGCTGTTTCTCCATATCTGAAACAAGCTTTTCAGAAGTTTCTTCTTTTTCAGGTTTTTCAGGTGAGACTACAGAATATTCAGTTTCTCCCGGAACAACATTTTTTTCTACAACCTCGAGTGATTTAGGTTTCATTTCATCTTTTTTTCCCAAAACTTCGAGTGTTTTGACTTCTTTTATTACCGTGGTAATGACTTCCTCGACCTTTTCCGTGGGCTGTTTCTCCAGATCTGAAACAAGCTTTTCATAGGGTTTTTTCATGTCAGCTTCTTCAGGTGAGACTACAAAAGATATAGTTTCTTCCGGAACAACATGTTTGTCTACAACCTCAAATGATTCACGTTTTATTTCACCTTTCTTTTGAATAACTTTAGGAGTTTTGACTTTTTTTGTTACCGTGGTAATTACTTCTTCAACCTTTTCCGTGAGCTGTTTCTCCAAATCTGGAACTAGCATTTCAGAGGATTTTTCTTTGTCAGCTTTTCCAGGGGAGTCTACAGAAGACTTAGATTCCTCCGGAACAATATGTTCTTCTACAACCTCAGGTGATTCACGTTTCATTTTTTCTTTTTTCAAAACTTCGAGAGTTTTGACTTCTTTCGTTATCGTGGTATTGACTTCCACAACCTTTTTCGTGGGCTGTTTCTCCAAATCTGAAACAAGCTTTTCAGATGGTTCTTCTTTGTCAGATTTTTCAGGTGAGACTACAGAAGACTTAGTTTCTTCCGGAACAATATATTTTTCTACAACCTCAGGTGATTCAGGTTTTATTTCATCTTCTTTTTCCAGAACTTCGAGAGTTTTGACTTCTTTTGTTATCGTGGTAATTACTTCTTCAATCTTCTCCTTGGGCTCTTTTTCCATATCTAGAACAAGCTTCTCAGAGGGTTCTTCTTTGTCAGCTTTTTCAGGTGAGACTACAGAATATTCAGTTTCTCCCTGAACAACATGTTTTTCTACAACCTCGAGTGATTTAGGTTTCATTTCATCTCCTTTTCCCAAAACTTCGAGTGTTTTGACCTCTTTTGTTACCGTGGTAATGACTTCCTCAACCTTTTCCGTGGGCTGTTTCTCCAGATCCGAAACAAGCTTTACAGAGGGTTCTTTCATGTCAGCTTTTTCAGGTGAGACTACAAAAGATATAATTTCTTCCGGAACAATATGTTTTTCTACAACCTCAAATGATTCACGTTTTATTTCACCTTTCTTTTCAATAACTTCAGGAGTTTTGACTTTTTTTGTTACCGTGGTAATTACTTCTTCAACTTTTTCCGTGACCTGTTTCTCCAAATCTGGAACAAGATTTTCAGAGGGTTCTTCTTTGTCAGCTTTTTCAGGTGAGAGTACAGAAGACTCAGTTTCTTCCGGAACAATATGTTTTTCAAAAATTTCAGATGATTCAGGTTTCATTTCATGTTCTTTCTCTATAACTTCAAGAGTTTTAACTTCTTTTGTTACCGTGGTAATTAGTTCCTCAACCTTTTTCGTGGGCTGTTTCTCCATATCCAGAACAAGCTTTTCAGAGTGTTCTTCTTTGTCAGCTTTTTGAGGTGAGACTACAGAAGTCTTAGTTTCTTCCCGAACAATATGTTTTTCTACAACCTCAGGTGATTCAGGTTTTATTCCATCTTCTTTTTCCGAAACTTCGAAAGATTTTACTTCTTTTGTTACCGTGGTAATGACATCCTCAACCTTTTCCGTGAGCTGTTCCTCCATATATGAAACAAACTTTTCAGAAGGTTGCTCTTTGTCAGGTTTTTCAGGTGAGACTACAGAAGACTTAGATTCTTCCAGAACAATATGTTTTTCTACAATATCAGGTGATTCAGGTTTCATTTCATCTTTCTTTTCAATATCCTCTGAAGTTTTGACTTCTTTCGTTATTGTTGTAATGACTTCCGCAATCTTTTCCGTGGGCTGTTTCTCCAAATCTGGAAGAAGCTTTTCGGAGGGTTCTTCCTTGTCAGCTTTTTCAGGTGAGACTACAGAGGACTTAGTTTCCTCCGGCACAATATGTTTTTCTACAACCTCAGGTGATTCAGGTTTTATTTCATGTTTTTTCTCTATAACTTCAGGAGTTTTGGCTTTTTCTGTTACCGTGGTAATGACTTCCTCAACTTTTTCCGTGAGCTGTTTCTCCAAATCTGGAACAACCTCCTCAGAGGGTTTTTCTTTATCAGCTTTTTCAGGAGATACTACAGAAGTCTTAGTTTCTTCCAGAACAAAATGTTTTTCTACAATATCAGGTGACTCAGGTTTCATTTTATATTTCTTTCCAATATCTTCTGGAGTTTCTGGAACCCTTTTCCCAGATGGTTCTACTTTATCAGCTATGTCATATGAATATCCCGTTGCTCCCGAAGGTAACATTGTGATTAATTGCCCTTCTGGTGTCGGCGTTAGGTCTGGTTTAAGTTCTTTCACATCCTCACGAATTTGTTTGGAAGCCTCTAGGACTTCTGACATTATTTTACGCACATCTTGTTCATTGGTTGGCA
Source organism: Leptinotarsa undecemlineata (assembly GCA_015342065.1). Lineage (NCBI taxonomy): Eukaryota > Metazoa > Arthropoda > Insecta > Coleoptera > Chrysomelidae > Leptinotarsa > Leptinotarsa undecemlineata. Next base: position 6,444 of record WOGP01007391.1, read on the forward strand.
CGTTAGCGTCGATTTCTTTCAGATTCAATAACTTGGGTGACGTTTTCTCGCTGATACATACAGTATCTGCAGGTGATAATAAAACAGATAATTCTCTAGATTCCACTATAGCTGCAGGAAGCGCTATGGTGGAAACAAGTATGGCGTGAGAGACTATGGCTTCTTTTATAATCTCACTCTGTATGGGTGTTATTTCAGCTTCATTTTCGGCTTGGCTTGGATGGAGTTCATGAATACTCTGTTTGACACATGGTGTCTCAGATACTTCCAAACTAGCGTCGCTTATACTCTCCATTATTTTTGTTTGGTCGTTTAATAATTTACAAACCTCTCTTGGAATTTGGAAAGATGAATCAGTTTCTACTTTTTGGTCACTTCCTTTGTAATATTCCTTCATTCCTGGAATTTTTTTGTCGATGCGAACTTTGACACAAACAGGTTCAACACACGTTCCATCAGGCTGTTTATCCTTTTCTTCGATGTTGTGTATCATTTTTTTAATTTTATTTGGTGCTTCGATAATAACTTGTTCTTCTAGAGCCGTGAGGCATGCATTCAATTCCTCGGTAGTGAATTCCCTCTCTTTTGTTTCCACAAATTTATCAGGTGGTTTTTCTGTTGTGAGGGCTTGCATTAAATTTTCTGTAACGTGTTGTTCAATATGTCCTCTTCGATCTTCTAGAGGTTTATTGATTTCTTCTATTGATTGTCTTCTGATTTTTCTTGTTGGAGTTGTTTCTAGTGATCTCGATATCAATTCTTCAAATATTGACTTCTTATCCTTGACAGATGTATATTTTTCTTCACTAGATTCTTTTTCTTCTTTTGAAAATTTTTCTTTGGGTTCCAATTTCTGAATAGATTTTTTCCTATCTGGTTTGAGCATGACTTTTTCTTCAATCTGAACCAAGGAATTTTTAGATGCTTCTGAAGACCATTTATTAACAGCTATATCTTCTTTCTCTTTAGGTTGTCCCTTGCTAGAAGTGTCTTCATCAAAGCTGCTCTCAGCTTCACTAGAAAAAATTTTCTGTAACTCCGCAATTTTTTTACCGACATGTTTAGTGTGACTAGGAGTTGAATATTTTGATTTGATATCTTCAGTATCTGAAAACGTTTCTTCTATTCTTTCTTTTACAAGTTGTTCAGTAATAACTTCCATTTTGTATTCTTCATCGTCTAATTGAGCTAGAGTCTCACTAGAACCCTTGAAATTTGCTTCTTCTTCTTTCATACTAGACATTTCGTCTTCAGAATCAACCACATCTCTCTTCTTTCTGAAGTATTCTTTTTGTGGTGACTTACTCACTTGTTCCTCCAGCATTTTTACTCTAGCCTTGACATCCCCAGATCCTCGTCTCTTCGCTAAAATTTCTTCATCTTTGAGCTTGTCAGCAGATGATAAAGGTGGGCTTTCTTCTGGTTTTATAGGACTACAAGATGAATCTTTCATATCGATACGATCGGTAATGGTAGCAGCCTCAGATGTATCAACTTGGGATAAAGGAATAGATGAAGACTCTAAAAATTCTACTGGGCTGGTACCAGCATCAGTAAATTGTATTACTGACTCATCCATGACGTGATGTGGAAGCTCATCGACTTGAATTGGGCTGAGGCCCGCATCTGTACACTCAAGCTCTTCAATTTCTCCCTCCACGGCTGTATCAGAAATGAATCCCGTAGTCTGCAATCCTCCTAACGAACCTTGAGGTTGGTCAGCAGTGCTGGTGATACTACCCGTCGTCGGATCTCTTGTCAGTGATATACCCGTATCTGTTATGTGGTGAGACATGCTTTCGCTTAAAGGAGACATTGCCTGCGATAATGAGTTTTCGTCGTAAGTGTATATTTGTTTGGTACCACTGAAGTTCACTGTTTCTTCGCGTTTTTTCTGGGTGGACTCCAATACAGTCACTGGTGGTATTATATATTGTGGAGAGTGCTTCTCTCTGCTTGCTGTCGTAGATATTCCAACATCGAATCTTTCAGATGTTTCAGTCCCCGAGTTATCTCTCCTAGTTGTTGTGACGCAAATATGTGATTGAGACTTTATAGAAATTTCTACATCTTTAGTACCGTATAACGTTAAACGACTTTCAGCAGTGGCTAAGGCTTCTTTTGTGCGAACCTCTTTACGTCCGATGATGAGCTCTAAAGTTGGCTTTGATTCATCTTTTACAGTTGGAGGAGAGTCATCTGGAGAAGGTGTGATACACGTATTGAGTTGTGGAGAGGTACTTCTATCCACATGTTTGTATTTATCGTACTTATGTTTTATGGTTGGTTTTGATGAAAACTGATTGTTGTCATCGATTTTTTTTACATCTCCCGACTTTTGAACAATTTCTACAACGTCTTCTTCAGGACCTTTGGCTGGGATCTTTTTGATTTCCTTTTCAGCTGTCGAATACGCTATAGAAATTTTTTTGTCTGGAGTGGCTTTCAAATTAATCTTTTCTTCAGAAGGCGGTATTTTATCTTTTCCGCCTCCACCTTGAAGTCTTTCCACATTTTTTCTTTCCTTTCTTTCCCAGTCCTCCGGCCGTTTTGAATCCTTAGCACCCTTTTCTTCCGGAGAAACAAAACTGTGGAGTTTCAATTCGCCGGGGCGAACCACGTCAGTCTCATTCAACTTAGAACTATCTAAACCTATATTCACAATTTCCGTTAGCTCACTATCAGGTTCAATCGAAGGCAGTAAGTTAGAGGTAGAATCTATCACATCTGTATCTAGATCTTCGGTAGAAGCTAAACGTTTACGTTGTCCCGCAAAAAACTGGGACTGATATTGATAGTACTGACGGATGTTGTCATAAGAAGTCACTTCTTGTGACTCTATTTCTTTGGAAAGTGTAGTTGCATAATCATTCAGATATTCCTGGGAAGACAAACGTTTCTCGTCTGGTGTGGGTGTTTCTAAAATGCACTCGTCTTCGCGGAAGCCATCAGTATCCAAAGAATCGTCGTCGTCCTGAGGAGACGCACTTGCTGTCGCAGGGAAAAATAAAAGAGGGTGGAAATTGGACTTTTTTCGAGTGTATATTGTGAAAATATCATTATATAGTGTTTGAGTGGTGCAACAGAATCCGTTATTTCAGAAAATAAATCATATTTGAGGCGCTGTGGTTTATCAACTTCCGCACATACAGAATGAAATGTATGATGTCTCAAATTGTGTAAAGTGTAGGTATGGAAGGGAGGAAGTGAAGGATTACGACAGCTATTTGTATCTATAAAAAGCCTGCTAAGGCATTCCGCATCTTCATAAGCGTCTACCATTTCACAACAATGAATCCGAAAAGCTATATTTTTTTACGTCAAATTATGCCCAAACTAGTAGCGTTTATTCTTAGACTATGAACTAGGCAAAAATAAATTAAATGATAGATCCAAAGGAGAAATAATTTTAAAATGAAAACTATAATTTAATTTATTTTATTTTTTGAAGCAAACTTAAAATTTCACTGACCTTTTGTAGCCTTTGCTACGTGAAGCCCGAGGCCGCGTATGACCCAAAATCAACCCAACCCACATTAACCCTTGGGAAATCAATTCATGAAGATGAAATCTGGATACTCTATAATTGATTTGAAAAGGGTATATGGGGGTCGAGTTGACGATTCCATGCGCACACAGAAGTTTCATTTGGAGTTTCTAAGTCACTTTGTCCTGAACAGTATGGAGTTTGCAATAACGGTTGAACAAGCAAACATCTGAAGCAAATGACCGGGCGACAAGGTAGGGATAGGTTGTGGTCCAACAATTTGGTAAATGAGTCACCAAATTGATGGTATGGAAAAATGTTTTATTATCACACAAATTATGGAGTTGTTGGAAATGAATGAAGCGAAATGGAACAGTTGCATAATCAATTCATCGCAGGTTTCTTTTCTTTCCTGAAGAATGAATTCAAAATACAACGGCGATAGAACACAAACAAAGTAACTATTTATTGATTTTTGTAATTTATCGAGTCGCAGAATAATTGAATAAATTTATGTAATGAATATGAAGGAAAATTGCCTTGATTTCAAAAGTAATTTTATTCATAATTAACGTGTACATTTTGTTGAGTGGTGAAAAGGGAACGTTATCCTATTCAACAAATTTATAACACATACTCCCTAACATTCATACGAATTCTAAGTATATTATGCAAATTGAAACATAGATAAAACATAACATATTCAATAAAGAGAATATATGGACAGTATCTACCCAACTAAAATATTTTCAACAATGCGGTTTTGCTATTTCCATAAGAAAATAGTACCAACCTTGATTTTACCAAGGGAGCACCCTGTATATAATATTTTTGGAATCTACAACAATTACCTGACAACTGTCCTTGATATTTCTCTATAGCTGTTACCGTTTTCGAAATACGAATTAATTTAAATTTTGTTCTTCGGAAATTATAAATGCTGGTAAATGCTATAAATGCTGTTATTTTTGAGGGGAAGAATACTATAGTACCAAAATTTGGTTTGGAGTTAGGTAAAACTTGAAAGTTTCCCACAATACTACCAGGAGAAATAAGAAATATCAACAGTTCTACTATGTTTAAAAAGCAAAGTAAAGAAATTTATTGTTAATATCGAAAGAACTTTTTTCTGACTTCATTAATCAACCTATTCCAAACAGCAACTTGACCTAAGCAATTATTGAGGAGATATAGTAACTATGTATTCTGTCTGTAACTACTGTTTCAGTTATTAGGTTTATTTATTATTTATTCATTAATCGATTGATCACTCATTATTTTTTAATGAAATGTAAATATGATGTAGAAGTAATTATAAACTTAACTCACAATATACTCTCATCATGAACAAGCTACAGATTTTTATGGCTTTTGTGATTATCTGGTTTATTTTCGATAGCTCTCTATATCAAAGTATTTCAATTCAGCGTAATCTCCGTTACTTCAATAAAGGATGGTAAAAAATACGGTTTTTTTGTTTGCTTGAAGTGACTGAAAGTTTATTACTTCCAATCGAACACCCTGTGTATGTTTACAAATTCAGAAAGCTGTTAAAATTTGTTTTCTTTCTATATACAGACTGATTCACGGTGGATGGCACATTAGACGTTTCTAGTGAACCTGACAATGGATCACTTTGAAAATTTAATGGAGAGCATATTCGGACATTCTCTAGCCAACTAAAATATTTTCGACAATGCGGTGTTGCCGCTTCTATTAGAAAGCAGTAGCAACTTTGATTTTTCAAATGGAACACTCTGTATATAATATTATTTTTGGAATCTCCAACAATTGCCCGACAACTTTTCTTGATATTTCCCTATACCTATCTGTTACCGTTTTCGAAATAAAAATTAATTT
>WOGP01007392.1:0-11790 GCA_015342065.1 Leptinotarsa undecemlineata
ATTCTCCTTTGAATTGGGAATATCAAATTAATTATGTAATTGAAAAGTTGCGATTCATGGTCCATAAATCAAAAACATATCTAACATTATTAATATAAAATATCTAAAAATACTGTACCATTCTTTTGTCGAAAGCCATCTTTCCTAAGGAATCATTGCATGAGGAGGATCCTCAAAAACATTTATCAATAATCTACAAAAAATCCAAATATTCATTCTTGAAATAATGTATAAAAAACCGCGAGAATATCCATCATGTAGCCTATATAGAGAAACGACGATAATGAATGTAAGTCAGATATTTGCTTTTGCGTTTCTCTTGAGGCAGTATAGACATAAGTCGTTGTTGATACCTCTTCATCATCATTACAACACAAGGCATAAAACCAACGCTGTGATACCCAGAACTGAAAAAACGATAGGGCAGAAATGTTATACTTTTTTGGGACCAAAAATTTTTTATGAGCTACCGCTCGAACTCAAAACGATCAACTCATACGAAATGTTCAAGAAAAAGGTCAGATTATGGCTGTTCACTTTTTCGTCAGAAACACTAGGAAGCTTTAAAGCTACAAGCAGAGTATGTTATAGACTTGCATGAGGTGTTGCTCTTAATATAATATGCAGATGTAATTATTCTGATGTGAGTATTGTAACGTAATATTAGTGCCAAAATTTTAATTTAATCTGATATGAAATTTAATATTTTAGAAACATGACTTGACTGAAGCTTCTATAATCTAATGTCATTTTGAATTGTTAAGTTTTCGGTTTGGATTTTGAATCTTCTAGTATTAACAATTTTTAGATTTGTATGTATTTATATATAAACAAAATCATAGAATATTTGTATTTCAATGATGTTCACCTTTAATGTTTGGAAAAGGGTTTCATGCCACGCGCGGATTCATTTCCTTGTGTTTTTTTCCTGTTTTGTTCATTTTATGATTGGTAGACATGAGGTATTTTATGAAATAGTACGAATGAAACATTATTATTATCATTATTATAATATTTTTAATTTTTTTCAGATTTTTCCAAGGATTTTAAATCAATGTATATCATATTAGACAATGTAAATCTAAACTAATGAAATAAGATTGAACTAAATCTGTATACAATGTTTTCTTTATTCATACCATAGATACCTGCCTCTCAATTGTTTTGAAATTGATTTCACAATGTTGCCTTATCTACTAGCTAGTTAAATCTGATTACAAACAATATTATTTCAACAAGCTATATAGTATACTATTAGGTATTGGTCCACCATCGTTATTCACAATATCAGTAAGTTGACTTATTTCTGAACTCTCAAAGGCATCTGGGTGCATGTTGTTGTTTACTTGTTTAACTCTCCTTTCCGGGCACTCACATATAAGTGCTCACAGGTATATTCCTGACAGTTCACATCACTGTGGACATCACAAACGTGCTGGGTTGAATTTTCTAGTGCATCGTCATGTGACGTTTCCTCTCACACATGAGAGTTTTACGAAGAAATACTGACAATACAGGAAATATCAGTCAGTAACAATTTCTCGAGGGTTATTGTGGATGATATTTTAAGGAAGATTTGAGGTGGGAATCGAGTCAAGTCAAGTCAAAAATGTTCATTGAAGCTTTTGGATGAAATACCAAATATTTGTGATAGTATATTTTGTGTGAGGCCCTGTTATCGGGCTAGGGTGGGAATGAACGAAATATCAACTTTTAGTAACGACGAAAACCAAGATAATTATATCTCAGTTCCATACACGAAGAACTTTCGGGAGATTTTTAGAGAACTAGAAATGAAGGTGACACTTAAAACAAGTCATACACTACAAAACCTTCTAGGAAATTCAAAGGACGAGAATTTGGAAAAGTCTGGAATTTACGAAATCAATTGTGAGGACTACGATGCAAAATATCATGGACAGACAAAAATATCTATAAAAATAAGATATAAGGAACACTTAGTGCACCTAAAATATGGAAGACCTAAAAGATTAGCAGTCGTCCATCATATTTTGCAACAAAACCAATTCCATAGACTTTAATAAATTAAAGATCAATTAAACAATTCAACAAAAACTGGCATCTAGATGCCTATGAAAGCTGAGAAACAAGTCAACTTAATATTATGGATTACGATGGTGAACCGATACCTGATAATTTACTATAAAGCTTGTTGAAATAATATTCTGTGTTATTAGATTCACCGAACTAGTAGATGAGGAAACATTGTGAAATTCTAAACCAATCATGACATAGGTATCGAGCAGAGGCATCTATGGTATAAATAAAGAAAACATTGTGTATAATAATGAAATATGTATTCTCTACAGGTTCAATCCCCCAAATAGAGAAAATACAAAAAATTGGAGAGTTTATATGAATAAAAATTTTTCAGATTACAAAATGAAAACGAAATACAATCATGACACTGAATTTTTAATAGTTTTCAAAATAAACTGCTGTCGTAATGAATATCGCACAGGTCGGACATTTTATTGAACAACGTACACATTACAAAAATCGGCGACTTTTTCAATAAATTTGTCCTAGGATTCCTGTTGTAGAAAGTAATCATATTCCTGGAATGTAATCTAGGTACAAGAAACTGAATTTGTTTCGAAAAGTCACTACAATTAATTTCGTTATTCAAAAGTTTTACTGAAAACATAATTGCGGTGCAATTTCTTCTCCTGAGGACTTCTAACTTGAATGTGTTCAATAAAATATTCTGGTCTGGGCCCCTAGCTGGATAGCTTGTTAGAATCCATTGCACTTAAAAAACATGAATTTCAAGCACATACGCTGGACAGTTTCTAATCGCTGAACGGAATTTTGATATAATGAAGACCAAATCAACGATGCATAATCCATCTTACTTGTTCTGAAACTGACATACAATAATTTGAGCATATGAACATTTAAAAAAGTTATTCCAGAAATATTTCAATGGCTTCAACTCCGACGATACAATGTGACTTGAGTATCAAATGTAAGCTTTCGATCAAACACGACCCCAAAATCTTTAAACGTTTCGCCGTTTTCGAGTCATATCATTTATGGAATATTCATGAATTACTGGATGAAGTTTTCTGTAGAAATACAGTACTCTGCATTCATCTACATTGGTAGATTTTTTGTAGATCTTGAAACCAGACAAAAGTCGCATGGAAGAAAATCTGGTAAATACGGTGGCTGAGGCATGCTTATGGTGTTGTTGATGGCTAAAAAATTACTAAGAGTGAGCAGGTGTATTATCATTATGCAAAAGCCTTGAAATGTTTTTCCACAATGTGTCAAGAAGTCCTGATGCAGTACGACACGTTAATCTAAAAAGACAGTGAGTGAAGCCTTGACATCTGATTGAAGTAGGCTTTTTTATTTCTTGGCTCTTCTGGACTTTTCCATTGGAACGATTGGAAGTTGGTACGATTGTAGTTTGGTTCTGGTCACCAGTTAAGACCCTTCTACGCAAATCTGGATCGCCGTTGACGTCATTCAAAAACATGTGAGCGATGCTCACATGTAAAAAATCATCATGTAAAATTTCATCAATTTTGAAACGAACTTTGCTGTCACACACTTCATTCCCAAAATTTCAGGAAAAATGCATGGTATGAGCCGACCGAAATGCTGACATCCTCAACACATCCTAATAGTGATTCGACGATTCTTCATTATGATTGTTCAGTATTCATATCCAGAATTATTTGTTTACTCTATGTTTCACCCTGTATATAGTAATATTCAGTTTGATATTCAGATGTTGTAACTTAAACAATGAGAATGAAATGAAAGTTTTTTAACTGACATCGAATTTCAATATTTCGTTCTTCGAGGCCGGATTAAACCTGGATCTTTCAGGTAGAACATCAATTGGTCCTTCGAAACGGATGTTTTCATGTTTTTCGACAATTTGGTAGTAGACAAGGTTTTCCTCAAGAGATTTATAATGACAATGGGGATATTTTCGAAAGAACTCCAAAGAGAACTCGAAAATATTTTGGGATCGTTTAACCAAAATGAAATAAAAGAATTTTGTACGCTGAGAAATGTGACGTGGTTTTTCAACTCGCTATTAGCTCTTTTCATGGGTGGATCATGGAAGAGTTTAATAAAATGTATCAAGAAAAATGTGGTTAAATTTCTTACAAGATATCCCCAGGAACATGTTTCAAGGGCAGTATCTGCAGAAGTGAAAAATATTTTGGACTCGATACACATTACCAATGTACCCAATGATTCAGATGATATAGAGGCTCTAACTCCAGATCATTTCTTGATTGTAACATGTTATTCAGCATTTTCTTGTGCTGTAACCGATAAAAAGGATTTGTGTTTATTGAACAAATGGAAGGCAGCAAAAAAGCTCACAAGTTCATTCTAGCAAAGGTGACCTAAGCATATCTACAATCTCTAGCGAAACACGTTTTACCCTGTACTCTAGTAATATTTAGTTCGATATTCAGTTTTTGTAACTGAAACAATTGAAATAAAATGAAACTTTTTTACTGAAATTTAATTTCAGTTTTTCGTTCTTTGAGACCGGAATAAACCTAGATAATTCAGGTAGGTCACATTAACAATTTTGTTCACTTTCTCAACATCTTCATAGGTTGTTGATGATCTGGTGGATACAGGGCAAATGTCATCATTCATATCTGGTTTAGTACTGATTTGAAAAATATGCGTAAAACTTTAGAAGGTGTAAAAACAGTTTGTGATGTTAGCAAAAAGACAAAAATGATTATTCAGTCTACAAAAACTTAAAAAATCAGTATGAATGTGTCATTGAAAGCGCAAAAAGGGAGGCTTATGATAATTACATAAATACCTCCACCGATAAAATGAGGGATATATGGAAAATAATAAATTACGAAAGAAATCGTCTGAATAATAAAAAGATTGACACTACCATATAAGCCCATGATTTCAAAAGTTTCTTGGCCATATAGCGGCAAAAATTATAAAATCCTTGCCCATGCCAAATATTAATTTTTCGTCATTTTACAGAATTATTTGTAAATATACCCACGACATAGAGCTCCTTTTTTCTAGAACCTGTTATCGAAGAAGAAGTACTTGCGGCGGTGAAATGTTTGAAAGACACCAGTGTCGCAAATATGTTTGGCATAAATATAAAAATATTAAAAAATTCCATAGATTTGATAGTGGTCAAATTGACAAATTTATTCAATAACTGTATTGGTGCAGGTTCTTTGCCAGAAATTTTTAAACAGTAAATTTATCCCAATACACAGAACTGGTGATTTTGATCTTCCAGATAATTTCAGACCTATTTCTCTCATTCCTTTTTTACGAAAAATATTCGAGATAATTTTGAGAATTCGTTTATCCATGTACTTTGAGAAATTCGAATTCGTTCCTAAAAATCAGTTTGGATTTCGGAAGAACACCTCCACCATAAAAGCCGTATCCAAAGCAGTTGAAAACATAGTAGAAGGATTTGAAATCTGAATCGATTCTATTTGACTTAACAAAAGCATTTGATTGCGTAAATCATGATTTGCTATTAGAAAAATTAAATGTATACGGCATAAGAGGTGTAACCCTATCTCTTTTTGGCTCGTATCTTAAAGATAGAAGACAGTCACTGAGCTTCAATGATATCACGTCAGAAACAGTAGCAATGAAATATGGGGTACCGCAGGTCTCTGTTGTGAGGCCCCTCCTATTCATCATTTACCTAAATTACTTATTGTATCATTCAGTCGATTCAACCTGTATCACGTTAGCAGATGACACCACTATCTTTCATCAAAATATAAACCAGAAAATAATAAATGAAGCTACTGAAAAAAATGCCGAATGTTTCAAAATCAACGCTAGCAGAACACATCATATGTCATTTTCTTCACTGGTAACAAGTACCAATGAACATCAAAAACTTTTAAGAATTTTTCTAGATCCCTCTCTGAATTGAAAGTTTCACATCGAGATGCTCTGCTCCAAATTTTCAAGCTCCATTTTCATTCTGAGACAACTGAAAAATATAATAAGTTCTGACACACTAATGAATATCTACTATACTTTTTCCACTCTCGTATTTCTTATGAGGTAATTTTATGGAGTAATGCATCCGACTCTTTCAAAGTATTTAGGCTCCAAAGAAAAGCCACCCGAATTATTGCTGATGTTGCCTTCAGTGACCATTTTAAACCTTCATTCCAGAAATTCAAAGTCATGACACTACCTTCCCTTTATATTTTTCACCAAGTACTAGAAATCCATAGTAGAAAAATGAACTACATATAAATTCAAACCCGCGGTGCTGGGCATCTCAGACCACAGAGATTAAAATTAAATAAATCTGCTAATAATTCTCTAGATGTTGCTCTCTACGATAAATCACCATCCAGTTGAAAGATTCTAGATACGATTTGCTTCAATAAAAAATTAAAAGATTTCTTTCAGAAAATGGGTTCTATTCAATTCGTGAGTATATGGACATACCTGTCAGCGATACGCGTAGTTGAAGTAATACCTGTGATAGTAGGAGTACTAGTTACGTGTATATGTCTATATTCTCTTTGGATCTGCTACAAAATATACATTGTATTTACGTAGTTAATTAAGTTATATTTATCCAGCTATCCATGTATTTATCTATCTATCCATCTATCTATCTACCTATCTTTTTTTATTAAGGAGGAGGGGACATCATGAGACGTTGTGCCGGATTCTTACCGACTAAAACCCCTCCCACCCGTTACTGTGCATCAGATACCGAAAACCGCTTTCGCATTACTTCAGTTTGTGAGTGTTTGTATTCCTATCAGGATTTATTTCCTATGGCCTTTGCTGTCTTTCTTTGCTTTTAATGATTGATTCTCTTTAATGCTCTATATGTATTGTTCCACGTAGCTTCTCCTCCTTTGAGATCTTCCATCATATGTTCTTCGTTGAAGTTTCTACCACTTTCACGTTGACATATTAATCGTATATCGTCCTACAGTGCGCAGAAAAGTAGAGTGTGTTCTACGTCGTCATCTACTTCACAGGGAATGCAATTCGCTGAGTCAGCTATTCTACGGTCATACAGGTACTTGTGGAAGCAATCGTGGCCAATAAGTGGTTGGGTGAGAAAGTAGTCTACTTCCCCGTGTAGACGTTTTCAACCAGGTCTCTATATTTGAAATTAGCCTGTGGGTCCATCTACCATATATTCCATTCTCCCATTTTGTTTGCCAACTACGTTGGCTGGCTATTGCTTTTGTTGTACCGGAGTATCGTTCTCTTCTTTCCCTTATTTGGAGTTCCATTGGAGGAATAACAGCAATGACACATGCTGCTTTGGCGAAGATTGTTTTGTAGGCACTGCATATTCTAATGTTTATTTCACTCTGCATAGTGGTGAGTTTTTCAACCAATTTTTTGTGCTGTGTTTCGGTGTGCCATACTGGAGCACCGTATAGGATCTGTGAGTGTATTACGCATGACATCGTCCTTCTTTTTGATGCTTTAGGACCTCCCATATTGGGTAGAAGGTTGGTTAGTGCTGTTATGGTCTTTTCAGCTTTAAGTATACTTTGTGTCACTTATTCTGCAGAAATCAGTTTCGTGTCTAGCCACACGCCAAGATATTTCATAGCTTCATTTCATAACTATCAACGTCTGTTCTACATCAAACTCAATTGGTTCTAATTTTCTTCTACTTGATAGAAGAACAGCCTCAATTTTCTCCGGAGCTAGTTTCGAGCATGTGCCCTTCATCTATTTTGACACCAACAGTGGCGTTCTGTTTGCCACGTTCATTGGAATTATTTCGCTTTTCGCTACGACCACCAAAGCTACGTCATCAGCAAACGCAACGAGAGTTACTCCTTCAGGTAGTTTTATCCCGAATAGTTCGTCATAGAGGATATTCCACAACGTTGGACCCAGAACAGAGCCGTGCAGAACGCCACTATTTACGTTTATCAGTTTTTTTTCGTCATTGGCCTCATATATCTATCTATGATCTATGATATATGTCGATCTTCTCGACATTATGTGAGATTTTTCTGGACAAGTTGTGACCGACTAATTTTCTAGAACTGTTTATCCCAAAGTGGTAGGTGTTATCCACCATCGTTGATATATCTAGATATGGCCTTTGAGGTTGAAGTTAAATCTGATTTCACCATTCAAAAGATCAGGGAACCTATTGGGACTTTTCTCAATTTTATGTTTTTGCCAAATGGATTTTAGAGTTAGTCCCCTATTGCCACATTTTCCAGACACTTGGTATAGTTTATTATCTCACAATATTTGCAATCTGAAATTACTGAACATTTCTCATTCTTGAGAGTGAACAAATGAGTACAAACAATATACACCTGAATATTAGAGAATGAATATTTCCCTACCAAACACTAGTCATTCTATAAAAACAACTCAGTATTTACTGTTTACTGAGGATAACAAGTGTGTATATTCACGGCTCGCCTTGACCGACCCTCTGCATTCCCTCAGGCTGAGGCAGGTAAGATCCCAAATCCTTCTATCCTGGAAAATGAGATTCATATCTTCACGCGTAACCCACGAACTGACCAAGTCGACCCTAAACCCGGCAAAGGTCGCTGCATTAATCTTTTTCAACGCGTTTTCATTAGGTTTGCAGGTAAAGGTGGATTGATGATGTTAATATAAATTCAAATCTTCTGCATGTTCACATTACTATTTCCGGTTTTTCATATACCGGATTTCAAAATATCACGCGCAAACTGATTAGAGGTATAGACAAGAATATAGTCTATTTCCTTGACCAGTGCAGTAATGAATTTTTCTCGAGTATACAGGGTGAGTCAACAAAATTCTCTCGGTCTCGCGTACTGGGTTATTTAGCCAAGCGTGGCCAACCAAAGCTATATTTTTCAAATGGAATATCCTATATATGAATACATCTTCGATTCCATTTTTTTGGTTCTCTAAGGAAAACCTATTTTGCAGAAAATATTTTCTAATGTCTACAGTAATTGAGTGGATTTTTTTAAAATATATCAACTTTCGGAAACAATATATAGGGTGCTCGATTTTATTCATTTTCAAACAGACATAATTCAACTTTTTCCTGTATTTTGTCATTTGTATTTATCATGTCAACATTTCACTACATTTATCATAGTTTACGAAAAACTAATATTTTACAAATTAAACCAGGTTTCAGTAATTGTTGTAACAACAAAAAATGTATTTTTTACGTTCACTTACTTGAATTTGGGTTTTCGAATATTCAAACTAATCGCTAGTTACATTAGACATGCTGGTGGTGAATTAAAAAATTATTGTCCGCAAAATAGGTTTTTCTGGAATAACTTGAAAATTCGAAAACAAAAATTTCTCAGAGAACTAAAAAATATGGAATCAAACGACTTATTCATGTACTGGGTGTTTTATTTGAAAAAATATAACTTTGGTTGGCTACACTCAGCTGAATTACCTAGTATGCGTAAAAATAATTTTAAAAGATATTTCCATCGATATTACTGCGAAAAATAATTGAGCAATTCGAAAAATTTCATTCTTTGATACGAATGGGCCGAGGAAATCTTGTTGACTCACCCTGTGTATACCTGTTCCAAAGGCGTTTATAATTGGGTGGATTAGGAAGTCAAAAAATGTATTATTTTCTTTTCACACCCGAACTATAATAATATAATAATATGCTCACAATCCGTTTCATAATAAGATCCATTATGATACAGATTTTTGATCAATAGAAAACCATAATTTTTCAATCTAGCATGCCGTGCATCCGACGTTTGTCCTAGTTTCTTATCTGATTATTCCATTTATCAAAATCAGTAGGTATTAAATTTTCATAGGATATAACCAAACTTAGATAGTCATTGGGAAAGAAAGTTTTTGGCTTTCTCTACTCCATCTTGATACAAAAAAAGGGACGAGAGAATCTTCTGAAGAAAGGAAGGAAGCAATCAATTTCAAAAAATGTAAATCTATACATGGATGTATAGATCATGCAAAGGAGTAATTTTCAGACAAAAACTGAAAGAAAATCCTCCTGAGACTGCTACTTTCATATAAACATTGAATTACAGGAAAGAAAAAATTCTTTCGAAACAAATACTTCTATATGAACGATGTTTATATGAAAGTAGCTGTTTCAGGAGGACTTTGTTTCAGTTTGTGTCTGAAAGTTACTTCTTTGCATGATCTACACATCCATGTAGAGAGTTACCTATTTTCAACTTCCTTCCTTTATTTGGAAGATTCGTTCGTCTTTTTTCTGTATCAAGATGTACTATTAGTCAAAAACCTTCTCTCCCAAAAATTAATTATTCCTAAAAATCTAACCCCTTCAATTCAAATTAGATAGTCATATTATCAAAATGTCTGATATCAGCGATATATGAGAATTCTCATCGAAGAAAATAGAAAATGCAGTACAGAATATTTCACCCAAAAAATCTGAGGAAATGTATGGAAAACTATATCGACGGTTCATGAAATGTGGTAATGAATATTACTGGAGTTTTTTCCCAAGACCAAATCGCTAGTTCAACAACTCGACATGTGTTTCACCACCAAGTGATCATCTTTAAGAGGACAAATACATATAATATTTTCAAGAATTAATGGAAACTATTAAATCGTCTAGTATAGTACATGAACACACTTTTGACACAATGTAGACATTTCTGAATGTAAGAAGCTACAATCAATCAAAGCAAAATTCCGAAGGATATGTTGAAAGGAAATGAAATAAATTTTTGGGATGTTAGCTTTCGCGGCTGGCGTTATTGTTTTGATTAGCTTCTGGGGTTTGCTGGGGTATTCTTTGGTTATAATCTCCAAACGTTTCAACTGCATCTGCGGAAGTCATCTTCAGGGGCTTGATCGTAAAACTTTTCATGACTTGTCAACTAAAACTCTCCCATTTCTGCCGTGTTATTTATATATGGTTGAGTATAGTTACAAAATAACTGTTTTCTGTAGTTCATTCAAATCAAGCTTATTTCACAGCAGGTTATATCTGAAAATTAGACCATTTAGTTAAAAAAATTGTAGAACATCGAAATTATCTGATAATAACACACCAAAATTGTTGGTTATAACTCATATCTTTTTGATTAGGCTTACCTACTCGTTATGGGGAATGTTCCTCCTGACGAAAATCAACTAGTTTTCATAAAAGAGCTCTAAAACAACGCATTATAAACTTATAATTACAACCGTTTTCTTAACATTATTTTTATTTATTATTATTTTTTTATTTTTTATTATTTATTCACTATTTAAATGCTTTAAAAAATTAAATAATGCATTCAACATTTAACGGGATTCGTTTGCTATTTCACCATTTGGCAATATCGTTTATAGTTAATAAAGGACAATGAAACTGTTTCCTGTATGAGACAAACAAAGATGACATATTTCAGAGGCGTGCTTTTCTGTTTACTTATGTTCGAGTTCCAAGAAATGACATTTTGTGCACCTAACCTATCTTCCTCTATATAAACAAATAAAAAAACAACTGTTATTTATGTGGCTTGTGGAGGTGATATTGAACTATAATTTATATTTTGCCTTAGTTTAATAATAATAATAATGTTTATTGTGTACAACAGAGTTACACACAATAGGTAAGGGTTAGCCTAGGACTATCTTCCACCCTTCCTTAAATTACATAACATGTTACATTGTGTTGCTCACAACTGTGTGGTAATGGTTTTATGATGATACTAGGTTATATATACATAAATGAAAATTAATTAGAATTAATGAGAAGGACAATTTGAGAACAGACTACGGCCTACGGTGTACAAATTT
>WOGP01007393.1:0-11789 GCA_015342065.1 Leptinotarsa undecemlineata
CCATTTCATTTGTACTTCTGCTCCTGTGGATATACAAATCAATCTGAGTAAATGAAGAGATTATTATTGTTTGGAGTGTAAACTGAATGAGAAAAATGTGCACAATGACTGAAAGTAGTTGTTTCAAGAGGATTTGTTCTACAAGTTTGTATCTGAATGAAACTTCTGTACGTGACTCATGTATACACCTTTGTAAAGAGTGTTTACCCAATGTATTAATTTTTTCTGTAGTTTTCCACCTTTTATATATTAACGGAGAAGCAGAAAGCCAAAACGTTTTTTCCAAAAGATTCTTCCAATACACTGAGTAGCATCAAATTTAAAATAATAAGGATAACTTTACATATACACTTTTGTAAAAAGATGTATGAAAGTATGAAAAGTTGTTACCAGACAAAATGTTTTACTTATTAGGTATGAATTTCAAAAAAATAAATTGGAATTGATTGCAAATACAGAAATAATCAAATTTTGGCATTTAATAATGTTTTATTTTAATTTCGTACAGTTTTCAAAAAAAAATTAATTTGTATTCAGCAATTTAAAAAATATCATAAAAAATTCCAAGCGTAGGAATGAGCACATCTGTGGTTACTCAAAGACATTTTTTGGCGGTATTTCTGCTTCCTTTTAATTATACATTTTGCTTATAATTTTTCAGTACTTCATTTATTTTATGAATCCATTATTAGTTGGAGACAATAGAAGACACCTTTTGAAATTACTTTCGCTAAATATCTATGAAAAACCTGATTGTGAGATCATAACTTTTTTTCTAATTGTAATATATAAAAAAAGGGAAAGTTGATTAAGAAATGTCACTTTATTGCTCTCGTATCATCCATTTCATTAAATACAGCCAAAACCGTGCACTTTATTCAATAAAATGGATTGTGCCACAAACTCCTCAGTTCACCAAATTGCTAACGTAACCTTAAATTTAAACGAAAAATATATATACACAAACAAGTCAAAAACCGCTCAAACGAAACAATTTTGTCTTGAAAGAATGGTTCAAGCTATAGAGAACATCCCTGAAGCACCGCACTCAACTCAAAACGCAGAGTCATCATTTGGTCCCGTGGGCCACCTTCCCATTTTTCATTTCTTTCTTAGGCGCCGGTACCGGAGATATGCAGATGACATCGTTATCGTCTTCGCTTTTAACTTCGATACTGTCTTCCAGAACAGGACCGTTATCCCTTTCCCATTCTTTCAAGACGTTATCCAAGTCATAGCGTTTGCGATAGTTGACGAAAAAGGTGCGAACGTGATGCTCCGTCTTATTGCCGATCGTATCAGCGATGCTTTTGAAATCTTTGCCGTACTTACGAACACCTTGAACAGCGAGTAACAGTTCTTCCTGTGTCCATCTTGCATTGTATCTGGAACTGTCGTTACCTGGACGGAGATCTTCCACGCTGTCGGAATGTTTGCGCTTCAAGGAACTTACATGTTGTTTGTTCTGCTGGATCTGGAACAAAGGAGATAGTTTTTAGATTAATAAAATATTTTGCTGTACATGAATCTAACGTTAAAATAATGTGTTTGGAAAGTCAATCGTATATCCCTAACTACGCACACATCAAAACACAACCTGAAACACTCCACCTCCCATTCAGACGTACTCTCTAGAATTTGATAAAATATGTGAGAATAATTCAATCCGAACTCATTCACTGAATTTGGCATTATTAAATCTGCAGAAAGTGAAAATATTCAATATAGCCATAAAATGCAATGAATTAATTGAATTATATTGTTTGTGATGAACGAGTTTGTTTGAATTTTGAGACACTTAATCGAAAGCAGGATGTTCACTTTTTCAATTACAAAACAGATTCGCCACTAATCCTTCCCACTCAAATCACGACAAAATTGATAATTAATAAGATATAACTAGTGTTGCATTTGAAATAACGAAAATCACACATCATACAATCCAGAAGTAGGCATGCTACAAGATGCAAACTAAAAGGTAGAGACCCCAATAGCAAGCAATACAAGTGGTGTGAAAAAAAAAGAAAGCTGTGCAGTCTGACGAAGGAATCTGAGAAAAAATAAGCATTTCATGTGGAACATCCAGAAATTTATATTCTTGAAAAATATGAAGGAATTATTTGCCACTATATTTAGTATGCCACATTTTTTATCATTATTATAGTTTAATCAATATAGTTTAATGTTTAACGATAGTCAACGAGTTATCTTATATTTACTTCAATTTACTTGTGTTATTACCTTGATAGTAATTTTGAAAATCGCTGAATGTTGAGAGATTTTGTTCTAGTAATATATAAAAGTGCTTTTTATCAAGTACTCGTCTTTGTCATCAATCGACGACCACCTGCCCAGTACTGATGATGCCCAACAAACTGAAACAGCTGTCGCATTGTAAATGATCAGCATGATAATTATTTATATAAAAATAGTTTTTTTCAAGTTACTGTCAGAAAAGTAATTTGAATGTTTGGAATTGTAATATAAATTTTGCAGTTTTTTGCGATTCGTGACAATCATTTCAACATATATAAAAAAGCGAGTGTTAATAACTGGAAAAATATCCTTTACATTATTTATGGATTACCATATGGACATCACTTCAATGGATAGAATATATGTTTTTAATTTTTCGTGAACTTATACACTTACAATGAAAACATGATATATTATATAACAATGGAATCCATAACTGAGTGGGCGAGTTCACTCTATAAAAACTTATCGAAATAAAGTTCATATATTTGTTAAATCGGTCATTGCGTTGAATAAATGAATATAAAATTCAAAAATAAGACATTTTAAATTACAAGTGTTTGGAGAACCAGCAAGAAACAGAATTACTTCAAGTTTTTTTGAAGTGAAGATTCCCGAAAACTTTCAGTAAACTTGTAATTTAGAGAACTTCAATAATAAAATAATCTAAACATGTTTTTGAACCAATATTTCCATGACTTGAACGTCAAATGAAATAATATAGTAAATGAATAATATTGACATACATTTTATCCTTCTCTTATTCAATTATATTAAAAAAAAACGGGAAACAAATCAAAGAAAAAATCATCAACTGATTATTCTTTGAAAATATTTTTACAAAAGGTAAAAAACACAAGATTTGCCAACTTTCTTGGAAACTTTATATGTAATGAAAGTATTCATAATATTTCGGTTTACCTCCAAGTACCATGTTGATAAATTGCCAGAACAAATTCAATAGAAAAAATTAAACATCTTGTTACATACAATAACTTTTTCAATAGTACAAAATTATTTGCATATCTCATGTGATAGTAATTTTGGTAATCAAATATTAGTCGCTGACACAAATGAAATGTAAATACAACTGAAAAATGCTCATTCTCTATCTCAGATAATTCGTGCAGACCACTTTTCGGACATCATCTCCATCGTCAGGGTGTACTCACTTGTCTCTGAAGGGAATCGAGCTCTCGATCCATGGCTTTAAGCATGACGACGCCCGTATTGCCAGAAGCCATTGCTGCCAGATCGTCGTGGTTGATGTACATGCCGCGCGGGGGCTTGCGCTTATGGCGAGCCCCCAAAGGGGCGCCCCGCTTGCCGCCCGTCGGCCCCGAAGTGGGCCTCAACAGGCCCGTTCGTCTACATACCAACATTGTTCGTGTCAATTTCGATTTTTAATAATACTTCAACTTTTTCAGAAATGAACCAATTGCTCTACTATTCGTATTTGAATCAATGGCACAGTTGATGCAGGGACTTCAAAATAATTGTAATGTGAATCATTTGATTCGTTTGAATTTTTAGAGTGACTCTAATTATAATCTAATCCCATACACAGAACTATAGCACTTGGTTTCTTTTAGAGCACGTTTGACAAGTGTTGTAAAAACGCTTTGAAAAAAGGGCTCTAGTTTTGTTGTGTAGGATAAATATTTTCTATAGTTTGATTTTGAACTAGTAGTTCCAATTCGGAACACCATGTTCCTATATTGAATACAAATAAATTTTAATTTGGATCGTTCCTTGAATGCACAAAATTGATGTTAGAAACAATCAATTTTGTGGATATTTGAACTTATTTTGATTTAGTTTGTCTAAAATAACTTGTTCATCAGGTGAAATATAAACACTCAGTTCTGAAAATAAATGATTATTTCTGTAAAAAATTAAAATCTTCGAGTTTTATGACTCCTGCAAAGTTCATAAGTTCTAATAAACTGCCTCTAGCATACCCACCAAATTAATACCAATATCCTTTTCCTATGAAGTGTTTTCATTGAGAATAATGATGGTTTCTGTTCATATATGAAGTCAAAGGCAAAGCACTGAGGGCGATTTGATGGTCAAACAGATTAAAACCAATTTTTGAATACAAAGAATTGAATGAACATCATCTTTTTATAGCATAAGAAATATTAGTTTATGAAAACTTCAGAAGGTAAATTGTCTGATTGAAAAATTATTGATAAACAAATACTCAGAATATATTATTTACTTGGAAGGTAGTATCTGTGAGCCTAGATACCAAGAATTCATCTGAATACAAATAATTTTCTGATTGACACAAGAATATTGTTATCGTAGTTAATTTAAAAAAACTCCCCTTTTCTTTAAATGAAAATACTCATCTGAACAAGCAGAAATAACTGTTTAAATTTATGCAATTGAGTAGAAATTCCTTTAAATACTGAAATGGTTTTCACGAACAAATATATTTTTAAGAAGGAAGAAATGAATGTATGAAAAAAGTTCTTTGGACACAGATAATGGAAAATCAAATCAGTTTTTCATTCATATCATAAATAACTGTTTGTATGAAAGATGATAGTTTTTGATCCATTAGAATTTGACACTTTATTCAACTCCATAACTTGAATGACTGTTGAGTCAATTGGCGGACTACACTGTACGAAGCGACTTCAAACAGAAGAGCCCAAAAAATAGGTGATGCCATTTTATTATTTTCAATAAAATAAATAAAATGTTACAGTTCAAAAGTGGAGGCAAATAACGGATTCAATCAGGTTTGAAGAAAGGTGCCTTCTTTCTACAAAACTTATTATAATATATTGAGATTGCTGTTGCTTATCACTACAATAAATACTACTCGTAATATTATGATATTACAAAAACTTGGAAATATTGAATACTGTTGCTAAATCAACATCGACTGAAAATATGTCTCAAGATTATTTTTCAATTACAGCTTATGTAATGTAGCCTGAACCCTGAGATGAACAAATGAGAAAAAATCTACCCAATATCACCAAGTTGCAGATACAAGTTGAAGTTTGCTGAAATCAAGTTTAATTTTTTTTCTGATGCGCCATAGCATTGTCTTCGTCTGTCGCTTTATCAAAACTTGGATCAAGTTACATTACATCAGTTATATTGTTCTGGTTTGTACAAAAATTCCTTCTGATAGTTTAGTAATTTGCCTTTCAGTGTTTTCTATTTGGATGGTAGAGCAATTATATATAGAAATTTAGCAAACTGTACTCCATTCAGGTTCAGGATTACATGGATATATTTCACTTTGTACTTCAAAACTGTTTGAATGAGTGTTATTTCAAAGTAATAATATATGTATAATATATAGGTACCAATCTGCTTGACGAAAACTCTTCATGGACAAAAAAATCAAGTTGTATGTACAGGTTGTTCCAAATCCGAGGGAGACCATTGGGATCTAGGAAACCGAGATCTAGTGTCGGTTAAATTAAGGCAAAGTTGCTTTATTTGGTACTCTTGAAATTATATTTCAAAATTCTGCAATGAATCTGCAAAATTTCGAATAATTCCGGAGATATCCAGAAAAAACCGAAAGTGCGCCATTTCGCATAGCAATTTTTTACATTCTATGTTCGATGTTTCGTTCTTCAGAAACCATTATCAGCTTTGTTTTTTATATAGACCGATTTAATGAAATACCCTGTATTCAATGGAGCTTTTCGAAACGAATTCAATAATATATCACATTACTTGAAACTGATTTTTAGTCAAAAATAACGATTTTATTTCATTTTTATTCAAACAGTAGGCCATGTCAAAGCGACAGTTGGGTAAATGACTGAAATGAAAGGCGGCTGTGGATCGAAATAAAAATGTTATTGTTTAACTACATCATCTTTCTCTCCTCTGTCTTATTCTGAATCACGAATAATGTTCCTTCCGAATCTATCTTGGTAAAAAACAATGACAGTTTCATATGTATTGCCCGAGTTTGAAATCAATCTATATTAACTTATGATCTTCCTAAATATTTTGGTTGGATGGAAGAGCAAGGTCTGCTCATGTTGCGATTTTTCCATAGCATGGTCAGAAATTGAATCCTGCCATTTGATAGGAGGTTATATTTTTGTTTATATATATATTTTTTTGTATTTTGTTCCTATCAATAAAATCAATGATTATTATTCCAAAAAAACAGTAAAATGTGTCCAAAGAAACGATGTACACAGTACAACTGAGAGTCTTGGAACAATTTATGTTAAAACAGAACTTGACATGCAGACTGTTGAGATTTTCGAATATTGAGTCCTTATGTAGGCCAAGTTAAAGTGCCTACAAAATAATGAAAGTATCTTGTGCAGCTCAATTAACTGTTTCAGAAATGCTTCTATTGAATGCTGTAGAATCACAATTTTGGTGATTGTGGGTTTCACAGCAGGAAGAATGTGTATATGTGTTATTCAATAAAATTATACACCCACATAATGTCCATGAAGTTTTCGAACAATAGATTGAGACCTATATTACATTTCAATTCTGTATCTTTTGCAGAAAGCCTTCCTTTCATCTTCAACTTCATGTGTTCTTTTAAATAATCAACTGATAAATATAAATCTATTGTGAATGGAGCGATACATACCTCCAGTGTTGGTAGCAGGAATTACATAGGGCCCCCTTCGTGGTCACCTGAGTGACTGTACAGACGACTCCGCAGTTAGAGCACGCGCCACCCTCACCCTGCACACATACAACAATCATACCGACCAAGTTCCGAGCTTTTGAAATATACAAGATGTTCCGTGACTCGAGCGACATCGCAAAATATCCGAAAAATTATCTCTACTATATTTTAGTAAATATAAAAGAAAAAGTGTCGTTATTCTAAATTCACATCCACAATCTGATGTGGGTTCTGAACTGAGAAAAGGTATCATTTAATATATTTCTTTATAGTGACTAATTGCGTTAAAATTTTGGTAGTTTTTTTTAAAGAGCACGTTTCAGCGTTAGTACTGGAAATTGCCGCTATTTAAGATAATTATTTGAAAATAAATGATGCAATACAATAAAACAAGTTTTTGTTTTTAGTGGTTAAGGAAAACTTTTGTTAGGTCCAATTTATAATAACAAAAAATAATCCGAGTAAAATACATATATTGCAAAAAAATATTTACAAGAAACATTTCATTGTGTCAGTACTAGTGTGGAGACAATGATTTGTTTAATAAAGGAACTAAAAAGCATTACTAACTCACTTCTTAGAATACTGCCAGGTGATCCTGGAAACGTCCATAAATTGATGCTTTTTCTTAAAGAAAAAAAGAAAAAGATACGATCAGATTTTTAATACATAAAAGAGATGCACATAACAATTAAATCTTATGAAAACGAAAAATATATTTAAGTAAATTGACCATTCAATTTTATTAAACAGAACGTAACATAACATAAGCTTAGTGAGGACATTAAATCCTCAAATATCAATGTCTTTAAAAAGCGACTCATGATTTTTCTATTACAAAAAGCATACTACTGTGCGGATGAGTTTCTCCTTGAATCCTAATTTTATTGTAGCTTATTAACTTTTTTTTATATATCTTTATATTGACTTTTTTATGTTTGTTTGACCTGTTGAATCAGCCAGTATTTTATGATGATGTTATGTTTTTTGTATAATGTGATTGTGAAGGAAAACTGATTCAATAAATGTTTGATTGATAAGTCGCTGTCTTTATTGAGGTGTATGAAATGGTGTTTTAGTCGATTCGTCACTCAACAACAATATCTAGGTCACTTGAGATGCCTTAAATAACTGAAAATCAGTAAAATGTACGACATATATACATATGTACATGTATGTGTTTATGTGTATATGTATATATGAAATGTATATATGTATATACATTTCAATCCTTGTACGTACAGCCAAGACATTTTTCCTATTATACACTACTTTGTAATAGTCTTAGAGAAATTATATCAATACCAAAACTGTTTTTACTCATCTAATCTAATCTAATTTAGAAATCATCAATATGATTTACTTATTTCCGACTGCAGATATAACAGATGCAGAACTTCGTATGTATCATATTCACATACCATTTTTAATTTATATTTTATTAAACATAA
Organism: Leptinotarsa undecemlineata; assembly: GCA_015342065.1. Lineage (NCBI taxonomy): Eukaryota > Metazoa > Arthropoda > Insecta > Coleoptera > Chrysomelidae > Leptinotarsa > Leptinotarsa undecemlineata. The sequence goes on from WOGP01007393.1 coordinate 8,350, forward strand.
ATCATATTATACGCGGTATGTTCAAAAAGTGGGGTGAATATTCAAATTTCGCGGGCTAGGTACATTCGATTGGCGATTTTTATTTTCTTATGTTGGTGCACTAGTCTCGAACAAATGTTCACAGTTTTAGCTGTTTAGTATATTCAGTTCGATCTTCCTCTTGAAGATGATCACTTGGTGATCGTAATACGTGTCGAGGTGTTAAAATAACAGTTTAGAGTTGGGTTGAAATAAACGGTTTAGTGTTGGGAAACAGTACATCACATGTTTACTTTGTTGGTGAGAGGCTTAAGAGTTAGAAGTTTTTCGCGTTTTCAGCGATTTTCTGCTATCGAAAAAATGGATCAAAGAATTTGCATCAAATTTTCTGTAAAAAATGGAATTGGGTGCTCAAAAATACTTGAAATATTGATAGTGGGATACGGTGATTGTATTCTCAGTCAGAAAAATGTTTACAAGTGGTACAAACTTTCCACAGAAGGTCAAGAAAATGTGAATGACGACGATCGCCCTGGACATCAACAACCGATGAAAATGTTGAGATAGTGACGAAAATTGTTATAGAGAATCTTCTAATCACTAGGAGAAGTTGCTGAGGATGTCGGTATATCGGTTGACTTATGCGGTGAAACTTTTTCCGAAATTTTGGGAATGAAGTGTGTGGCAGCTAAGTTCGTCACAAAATTACTGAATTTTGACAAAAAAAAAACGTTGCATGAGCACAGGGATCTTGAATGACGTCAACGGCAATCCAGATTTGCATAAAAAGGTCATAACTGGTGATGAATCATGAGTATATGGTCATGACATCGAAACCAAAATCCAATCGTCCCAATGGAAGATCCCAGTAGAGCCAAGACAAAAAACGCCAAGTTCAAATAAATTTCAAAGTTTTGTCCACTGCTTTCTTCGATTAGCGTGGAGTAGTGCATCGGGGGTTCTTGCAACATGGTCGTACGGTCAATAAGGAATATTATCTTGGGAGTTGTTTAGTAAAATCAGATTTCTGAATATATTTTTTACCAAAGAAAAAAATTTAGTTGACAAAATTTGTAGAATTATGAAAAATATAACACAAAGGGAAAAATGATTGAAAAAGTAAAATTTTTGAGAAGTATGATAAAATAATGATTGAAAATAGCAGTAGTGAGACATTATCTTTCAGAAAACAGTTTCACTGGGGATATTCAAGTCATTGAAAAAAAGACAATTTCAAATGTTCATAACTGTTGACCAAGTTGAGGTATTCATGTTATAAAAATACTAATGGAGGATTGGTTATTGAAACATCTAAGTCCAAAGACTTATTGAACAATGTGTTATATATAGACATTTGTTGCGATAGTTAAATGATAAAACCCCATGTGATACTAGATTTAATTACTTAACTATAACAAGTTTTCTTTCAAATATATTTCTTGGTTCAATGTATTTATTCTGGCCGTTATTTTAATAAACATTGTGGACTGCCCATTCTGAAAGTAAAGATATAATTTTAAACCCACTTTCCACAAAAACGAAGTTTTATATTTTTTGGTATTTCTAGCAAAAACAAAAACCTGAAAAGTAGATATTTGGTAGAATCTGAACAAACTATCTCTACCCGATAGAGTATTAATTATTTTATAATACAATAGAGCTAATAATTTTTAGGATATGTCACAATGTCGCAAGACGAAACATACTGTATAATGAAAGTGAGTTATAGCAGAATATGATAAAGGTTGTGAAGATAAGTGGAAGTGTACAACACTTTTGTGTACAAGTACTGTGCACGAATCGGTAGGGACGGGAATAATGCAAGGATACAGCATGCAATGCTTAACCATGTCCCATATTCAATGACTAATTGTTAATTATAATATTTGAAAATACAATTATTTATTTTCACAACTAGTTTATCCAATCTTAAATTTTTTCATTACAAAAAAATACTTTGTATTCATTAATGGAACTAATTCAGCTAATAACAAGTTTTGTGCAAATACGTAACTGCAGTAAAATGATCACCTTCCTTTTCAAAATTACTTCTTTGAAAATAGGACCAAATGAGTATAATATATACATATGTCAGTCTTTAATTTTTCACAGATTGGAGGGGACATTGAGTGAATTTCAATTTATTCATATTTCATTATCATATTGCAATGATGCAATAAATATTCTCAACATATTCAAACAAGAATTAACACTCAAAATATATAAAAGAAAACTATTAAATCACGTTGAAAAACAAATTGTTAAAAGTTTTAATGTGTCATGGCTAGAAACTTGTGAAATTTCCTGTTTGAGTTTAAGATTGGTGTCTTCATTCAAAAACGTGACAAGATTATTTACCTACAAAATAGGCACGGAGTAAAATTGTAAAGTCCTGAGTTACCAGTGTTTGTTATATTTTGGACACCACCATTTTTATTGAAACATCTGGAGTGGAACTTTTTGAATGAAAAAAGGTGATTACCTAATTGATCTAACTGTATTTTTCTATTTTTCTGTAGGCTGAGAACATGCAATATAACTTCCGTTTATAGCCACATTTAAGTGCTAGACTGGACATACAGAGTACAAAGCCGGTTAATATATAAATTCGACAGAAATGGTGGGACCGATCGTTATTGGTAACATCCAGCAAGTTAGATTACATTAAAATGCATTCTTCCGTAAACCAGCTGTTGCCCTTTATGAACAACAACCCTCAGAAGTCGAAAGGATTAATGAGTTCTCACTTTTTAACGAGCAATTTCTAGCACGAAAATGTAACGTAAAATCTGATATTTCTGAGCAGTTTTACCAGAAATATTTTCTACAAATATCCACCAAGTTCATATTGAATGTAATATTCAACACCTGTTTGCAGGATAATTCATGAAACAAAGATATATCACTACCCTCCAACAGGGATAACTTCAGAACTGTATGATCTAAAAAGACAGATTTTTATCTGAGGAGGCAACTTCTTCAATGATTGTGAGATAGCAATTGATAAATTGCTGATCTTTAAGAAGTTGTATTGCAAAAGTTATTCAGAACAACCCACGAGGATTGGCTCACAGGCACAGATATATCTGTTTCCTCCTTCTGAGGAATTTGTGACTGAACTATAGCCAAACATTTCAGAAAATGTAAAAATTACACATGAGGCTTGTAAGATTTTGTTATTCTATATCTAATAGAGCCTCTTTCTAGTACAACAAACTTTTTCATTCTGTGAAATCCAAAGCTTCTATAACCAATTGCGGAGGGTGTACGAATACCCTGCAATGAGCTTAACCAACTAACCTAACCTAACCTAACCAACTGTTAATCACAAGTTACCAGTACCTGAAGCATGTAACGATCTTTAATCCTTAATAAGGAGAAGAAAATTGATATCTCCTGAGGATGCTCACTTTGTTGGCGAAACGCGCGTCGAGTGCAAAAATATTAGTTTGGTGTTTGGG
>WOGP01007394.1:0-11789 GCA_015342065.1 Leptinotarsa undecemlineata
GCAATGTCGCCGCGCCGTGCGTATTTATTCCGTTCAAAGCAATCCAGATCGTTCTCGAACACTAACGCGCTGGTCCAGCTGGTCGGTTCTAGCCGATCCTAGCTTGATGGCGTCAGCGGCAGATCGCTCACCGCAACGTTTCCGCTGCGGTAATTTTCGAATGGTGAGTTGTGAAAAGTACGAACGGGTATTGTCGTCGAGCAGGACCGGTGTCGATTATTGCTGATGCAATTATCAGTACTTTTCGTCAACTTCTTCACAATATGAATCTGCTGTGATGGTTTAGCTCCATTGCAGAAAGTTATAGCGAAGTCTCACTAACTGCTGACCATTCCACAATAATGATTTATTTGGTAGGTTTTCGCCTTTAAGAAGTGCCTGGGAGTCTCATCGGTGTCCAACCACTTTCCTGAACGACTCCTGTTGTCGTAGGGATCCACTTTTCATGACACGTGACGATCTGATTCAAAAAAGGATCGTTTTGGTTGCACAAAAGCAAGAAAGAACCGACCTCGAAATATGACGATGTCTGTCGATCGTTCAAATCGTGGTGCACTCATTCCTCGGGCGTTTTGACTTTTCCAATACGTTTTAAACCATCAACAAACATATGAGAGCGATGCCCAGTTCTATTGCCATCTCACGCACCTTTTGTAATGGGTCAGTCTCCACCAGAGTCCTCAAATTCTTATCCTGGATCACAGTAGGTCGACCACTTTGGAGTCGACATATGAGATATGGATGTACAAAAACACAAGATATTAAAATGAACAAAACTTTTGAACAACCTTAGAATACCTTGGCTAGCAAACTTGGGTGTCACACCAGTATGTGATTCCACTCATGTCTCGCTTGCGTACGCGCAGTGATTTTTATGAAATACTCTTCTTCTTTCACAGTTCGTGATTCGAAGACTGCCGGTCTGAAAATGCGTAAAAGGCTGGAACAGCTGTCTACCGGTGGCTCTTAAATTGAAATGGAATTAGTATGATCGGAAGAGTACTCATCAATTCATGTTTTCATTTTCATTGAATTATTTTCCAGCAGCTTGACTGTATCAACTTTTTTAGTATATCGAGAAAGGTATGCTTGTGACAAATGATTCAACTCTTCCAAATCTAGAGTGGCTGTTGACTTTCGATTTACATTAACATACATAACATTACGTAAACGTAGTACATTATTCATTTATAGCAAAATCCATAAGAAATCATGAACCAAGATTTATACATTTTAGACTAAGGCCAAAAAACCAATACAAAGGAATAATGCCGCTACGAATTAGTCCACGTGTACTGAAGAATTGGCGATTCGTGGATCATTTTTACTAACAGAGTTTTATGATTGGCTGAAGAGATAAAAGATATAAAGAGATAAAAGATAAAAACTAAATTAAATTTGAAGTCATGTTACGGTGACCAATAGAATGTGAGGATGGTTAGAAGAGTCACGTTGTTAATGTTCAGTTCAGGAACTGATCGCGATTTGAGTGTTGAAATTCGATATTGGTGAAGTTATAATTACTCATAATTATTTTTGTTATTTGTTTTCGTCTTTGGACAACTACTAATAGTAATAATGAGTGTGATAACAACGCAGACTTTTTCCTGTGTAACAATTCTAAAAGCACTGCTGAACAATTCGAAAAAAAGATACCAGTGAATAAGATTCGGATGCATTTGAATATTGAAACACAGAAAGTATGTTTCAATGTATATAATAATCTACATATCAAGTTTGGTTTCGAGGGAAAAAACTATAACAAGCAACATCAGATTTGACTGAAATTCCTTTCTCAACTGTACGAAAAATAGTCAAAAATCAAATAGTCATAATCAGAAATGATTATTGAATAACAAAATTAGTTAGCTCCCCAACTATTTTATTAAAGGGGAACTGTTGGAAGGTAGGGAACACTATATCGTTTACTTGAACTTTACCTTGAAGTGGTTCTGTACAAATAAAAAAATCACCTATTACAAACCAGTTTTTAATTTTATCATGTAGGTATCTAAACAGTATGTTAGTCACGCACAAAAATCCACTTGAATCATTTCAGATTCGACACTATGTTAGTGAAGTTATTACCGATCCTCTCAATAATTCTGTTTTTGATAAGATTGAATAAATGTGCGCGTATTCTGGGAGTATTTCCTTGTGCTTCACCAAGCCATTACATACTAAATAATGCTCTAATGAGAGGTCTTGCCGAAGCTGGACACGATGTGACCTTGATCAGCCCATTCACCGAAAAGGATCCTCCTAAAAATGGCAGTTGGAGGGAAATCGTTCTTGATGGATTTGTAAAAAACCATGAGAGTAAGATGTTCTTAAATATATGAAGGTCGATTTTTTGGTAGGTTGTCCATGTGTCAACAGTGGATTATTTTTTCCAACATTGCCAAAGTGAATGGAACTTTTCCTTAAAATTTTATGATATTACTGAAGGAAGGTTGGTTGGGTAGCCGTATCACCAAACTAATTAACTTTATGATATTAGTTTATTATTTCATAACACTATTTAAGGTTTTTCAATGCTTGAAGAGCTGTAGTTTATAGTTTTCATATTACACTGCTGATTTATGAGTGGGGCTATAATAAATATAGTTTAAAAAATGAAAAAACACGCTTTCAAAGAATATCAAACTAAAAAGTTAAAAATATTTTTTTAAATAAGCTTAAAACAATAACGAACCAAAAATACTAGTATTATTGTGAAAAAGCGACGGGCTCTTGATATTGTAACGAATTAAAGAATTATCTGTCTTAAACTGTCTGTCTGTCTTTCAAGTCCACTAGATGCACTTTCCTTGAACACATTTTGTCTCTCACTATCTATTTTCCACAAAACGGAATACGTCCACTTATTTTAATCGAATCCGAAACACTTTTTTATTTTCACAAGTGTACTTTTCGCGAGAAGGGTCTATCAGTTTGTTTCCGTAGTTCTTTACTGTCCACTTCGCGAAACACAATGTATCACCAGTCTCTACGCGAAAGTTGTATAGTCAATTTCACCGTAATCCAAAGATTGTCCACCAATCGCTCACTAATTTATTTTAAAAATCCTACTTCTGATCACCAATTGTAACGAATTAAAGAATTATCTGTCTTAAACAAATTTATTTTTAACAATACTTCACTAACACAACTAATTTATATACACCGCTTAGCAACTAACGCTTAATTTATCTTCACTGTTTATTAACCTTTCTTTAAACGCACGATTCACTTTCTAGCAACATACTCCCTCTCTGAGCGAGAATCCGATCTTTTATAGTGGTGACGAACAGTCTAGTAGAGACATCTACCGGTTTCGGTACGAATCCATTCATTTCGTTGCGGGTTCGTCGATCGCATTTCTCCCGCGGGGTTTGAGATAACGATCAGGGCCGGCTTCAGATTCATTACAGTATACAAAAAATATGGCACAAAGCGCCTACGCTTTTTTCACAATAATACTAGTATTTTTCGTTCGCTATTGTTTAAAGCTTATTTGAAAAAAATATTATTCAACTTTTCAGTTCGATGTTTTTAAAAACATGTTTTTTAGTTTTTTAAACTATATTGTTCATTTTTCAGTTTCGTGTGCTATAAAAGCGTGTTTTTTAGTCTTTTTAAACTATATTTATTTTGAAGAAAAAAGAAATAAAAATTTCCATGTTTGTTACCACTTTTATTTGTAACTATTGTTACTGCAGTTTCGTCCTATACGGACATTTTCAAACGTATACCATACTTATACAATTATGATATGAGTTTGAAAATGTCCATAGTTACAAATAAAAGTGGTAAAAATCATAGAAAGTTTCATTTGTCTTTTCTTCATTATGATTTCCTACCACGTAGTAACGGCTACATCCATCAGTTTATATTTATTTTATCTAAACTTTAATATCAATCAGCGGTATATTGTTTAGAAAAATGATCATTGATATTTTTTGATTCCGAAGAGGGAGCCTGAAAATCAGCTACCAAGCCCAAGCAGCAGGCGCGCAAAGGAGGATTACAAATAAGGCAACAGGCGCGCGTGTTAATAAAAAAAATTCTTTTAAATGAAGAAATACATGTAAAGTGAGTTCGAATTATATCAAAGAAGTTACGTACAGCGCCATCTGCCCGCAAATAGATCAAGCAATAATGATGATATATCGAGGAGGTTTCATACAGCGCCATCTGCTCGCGAATAGATCAAGCAATAATGTCGATAATTCTGTCAAATACAGATCGAGTTTGAGAGTTACAAAGAAAGAAACATACATACAGGTGAAGCTAATATACAGCGTGTAATGAAAAAAGGTATACAGGTATACAGCCTGTGGAGAAATATGACACCATCTGGATGCTCGAAAGAGAAAAAATGTCTTCTTATCGATTTTACTTTACTTGAAGTAGTGAAATGGACTTAAGACGAGCTGAGTTTGCATCCTAAATCCTAAGTTCTACGATTTCATTGTCCTCAATAAAAAAGCATCCGTGAACTTTTGAAGTACCTGTCATTGTACTTGAATATTTCGCTGGTTTGTAGACTATTAAACCTATCTATTCAACAAAAACTTTTTTCTCGTTGAGACCGCCCGAATTTAGCCTATACCAAAAAAGAGCAAAAATATTTCAAATAACTATAGGTCAATTACTCTACTATTATCAGTGATGTAGAATTTTATAGAGAACTAGCGACCCGCCCCAGGTCCGCACAGGTGCAATGATACTGAATTCATTCATAAACGCGTGCGATCGCTTCCAGTCATGAAATGGTATAGGGCAAAACGCGGCCTTCGACGCGTTATTTATAGGCACGTCCACCGCCCCTGGGCGGTACCGCCGTAACCGATATGTCCCTGTATTTAAAATCTTAAATACCGTGGAAATCTCAGTAGTACTACCTTCATTCGGGTTTGAAGACCGTCGTAGTTTGGAACTGCATCCTAACGTTTCACCAGCACGAGTGGCTAGCTTCTTCAGAGGTTTATTAATCTTGATGATGCACCGATGACTGGTGATTTCCTGACGATCGTCTTCGGTTCCTTCTGGATTTGGAGCTTAGCCTCCCCTACCCTTTTGGCTGATTTTTGTCCAGAGGGACAAATGAGTTCATGACTGAGGGGTTGGCGATATGAAGTCCTCGGACATCAGTACCGCCCTTTCACGGGTAACCCCTACCTGGCTGGGGTAGGATAGTATAGGATTCCAAATCCGGTTAAGCGTTACTGCCTCCTCTTGTATTGTTGTAGTTTTCCGTAAGTTTATGGATTTTAATGGCTTCCTGTACAAGCCGACTGTAGAATCCATTACCGGAGACGAATAGTTTCACATCTTGAAACAGTATCGTGTGATCTCCCTAACTAAGCGCGTGTTCCGCTACTGCCGATTTGTCTATTTGACAGTTTTTAATAATTGAGATACTCCTCAGCATCAAGTACTGGGACCATAATGTTAATGATTTCAATCTTCTTGACAACTCTTCAAAATGAACTAACAAGATATTTTTGTATTCCATTATATTCAATATTCAATAAATTTGAACTGTTTACACTATAACAATCAACAATAAAACTATTTTCGTTGGGTAAGTTGGCAGCAATAATAATTATTCAGTACTTCGGTTTTGTTGCTATGGAAACGCCAACAATAGGCTACTTGGATATTGCACGCGAATCGTCGGCGTAGCATTGTCAACATGGAGAATATGTCATATCAATCTGACATGTAACAATTCATGACTGACTTGGGTTATCGTGATAACAGTGAGAAATTATTTCCCCCTGCGTGAGAAATTTTTCGTTTTGAACGTGACGTGAAAGTGACACATTGTATAGCATCCGTAGAAAAATAATTTTCCCACGTCTTGTTGAATGATCTACTCGTCCATGGTGATTTAGTGAAGCAGATTGAATAAATGATAACTAATTTGACAGATAGCGTCACCAAGATGGCCCATATCAATTGCCCTGTTAAAAGACCCTATATAAACTCTCCTAGAAGATCATTTCCTTTTCGATATGTCTAAATGAATTTCATTCTCAAAATTTGTTCACCAAATGGAGCACACTCATTTCTGTAAAGTGGCCTATATAGTGTCACTGCAGAAGAGCTCCTTGACATAGGCAGAGGTTCTAATCCAATTTGGTGTCCCTCACGAATGCTGGTCGTGTGCTTTTAAAATTAATTATTTGAGATGCGGAGAGAACGAGAAACAATGTCACTAATTAAAAAAAAGTTCTTTTCTCGAAAGACGGAGCCTCGTCTCAAAAATAATTAATTCATTATTCAGGCAAAAAAATCAGGGGATTCGAATTTGCATTCGGAAAAATGTAAATCGTATAAAACGAAACCTCTGTACGTGGAAAGTATTTTGTTACAACATCCCTTTCGGTGTTTCAGACAGGCTTTGAAGTTATAATCCTTAAAAAAAAACCATTAAAATATTTCAATTGCGGGAGAAACGACTGACTGGTGGCTCAGACCTCTAATTTACTTTGAAAGTTAGGCGGATAATCTTGCTTCAAACTGCTTTTCTGTGTATGAGTTATATACGAATGAGAAAGAGTTTCAATTACGGAAAATGTCGTTCGAATTAATGGTAATTACTGGAAACGTGTGTGAAATATGAAGTGGTAATTGTGGGGTAGGAAATAATTCTGAGTTTGCAACAATTTCTTCACATACAGTTTTTCAGATGAACTGATTTATTTTAATAAGAAAATGAATACTTCGAAATAAAATTTCAAAATTTTTGTCTCTCTTAACTATCTACACAGTAGGCCCTGGTTAACGTCTGTCGGAAAACAACTACTTTCCTGGCTGATACCAAGCTGGATATTGAATTATATCCGACAGATATTTATGCAGGACACCTCAAAGAGGCTAGTGTTGCAGCAGGATCATGCTGAAATTATTCAAGTAGATCAACTGCAGTTTCGCGGTTTCGAGATGTTACTTCTCGTCAGTACAGGAAGGATCCTACCCAGACAGCAAAATGCCTGCGACTCGATTAATTTTAATACGGCTCCGCTTCATATTAGAAACCTTCATCTGAGAGATAAATTGTTAATATGTTACAACGCCATCTCGTGCACAGAGCCCCAAGCGGGGAAGAAACATCCCAAGTACCAAAACTCTAACAGAAATCAAACGTGAAAACTATCAGATATAATTCAATATTCAGAATGGAGTTAGCCGTGGAAATAGTTGTTTTTCGACAGACCGTAACCAGGGCCTTCTGTGTAGGTAGTTGGGAGAGATTGATATTTCGAAATTTTATTTCGGCGTATTTTCTTTCTTTTGTATACGTATATAACTCTCTTCGATAGTTTTCACGTTTTATTTCATTAATTTTTTTTAGACTTAATGAAGGTGTGTTTAGAAATTGTGTTCGTGAAATCAGCTTGAAACTTGTATTACGAAGAAGTTTTAGCCTCATTTTTCATGAAATCTAGTTTTATGTACTAGTTTATCGAGGATATTCCTTGAATATCCTGAACTCAAAATAGTTGCCATAAATTACTTGCTTTCTAAGATTTCCATGTTAAAATTCCCATAAGATATTACGAAATGTCTCCCTGAGAATATTATTGCCAAGAACAGAGTTAATCCAGTTCTGTATTGGTATGAAATATATTTCTGGATGGAATTCTGAAACACTTACCCAGACAATGCCGAGAAACAGCGATGGACATCTCACAGACAAAAAAGAAAGTTGCAGAAGCTTTTTCGTTAATCACTTCTGCCAGTTTTCAGGGTATTCCTAGATCACTATCGATTCCACTCTGAGTATTGTCAAAATGCCGAACGCATTTAAACATCACAAGGTGGAGTATGCTGACACCTGCAAATGAATCCGTAGGAAACCTCTACTTAAGGCCAAGTAGTAGTTGATGCTAGAATTCAGGTAATTCTCTTAAGGAAAATGTGACCGAAACGGATATGTGAGGTTGGGTTGGGTGTCAAATTAGATACAATATTCAACAAAAGCCCTTTTCCTATAAACCTTTTCTGAGAATTTTCACTATCCACAATCTTGAAAAAATGGTAATAGAGAACTTATCCAGATATAGAACTAGACACCTTTCTGAAGTACATTAACAGCTTGAGACCTTTAATCATTTTCACAAAGGAGAAGGAAGTCAATAACGAATTGCCATTCTTAGACGTATTGGTGAAGAGGACTGACAACTGCGTGGGAATCATTTGTATACCGAAAACCCACACACACGGGACAGTATCTGAATCACGAATCCAACCACCATCAATCCACTGAAAGAGTATCAAGACTCTATTAGACCGTGCTTTGGGGCTCTGTAATACGAAGGAAGATCTAGAGAAGGAACTAGGTATCATCAAAAATTATCTTCAATGGAATGCTTACTTCAAAGTGATAGTTAAACAGAATTTGGTTGGAAGACAGCCAGAGCCTAGCAAGAAAGAGAAACCGTCACAAACAGTACTTGCGCTTTCCTACGTCAGGCGACTGTCGAAAACGATGAGAAGAATTGGGTCCAAGTACAACATCAGAACCTGCTTCAGATCCGGAAACACTTCGTAGCAGCCTCACTAAAACCAGGCCACCAAATTCGGACTACGATTCCAAGAATTGCACTTATCAGATACCATGCGAGTGCGGTAAATCCTATATCGGTGAAACTAAAAGGCCACTGAAATTCCGTATTGTCGAGCACAAGAAAAAGCGAGTAGAAACCAGCAAATCGGAAATAGCAGAACATGTTTGAACTCATCAACATAACATCAAGTGTCCCAGGCTGAGATCATCAACACGGAGAAACACTGGTTCAGGAGGAAATTCAAAGAAGCCGCATATATGGGGATAAGTGAAAGCACTTGAATGATCTATAAATAGTTATCTCTTGGAGGATAAGTCCAGTGATCACCCGAAGACGATTGTGGGTACGAACAATCGAAACGTCGTGAAGTTACTTTGCTTGAATTTTTTTTTTGTAATTGTTCAATATTGCAATTTCATCTCAGGTTTTATTTGCTCTATATAATTGTTATTTTCAACTATTCATTTTTATTTAATTTGGTCAAGGATTTATATCATATCAATTTTATATCATATTAGATTATGGAAGTTCGAATATATGAAATTTACCTTGAAACTTTCAGATGAACGTTATGTTTAGCAAAATTATGAAATTTCAGATTTTGCTTTCTCGATATCAACGGAAGAAATGAGTTCGACCCTAACTCTCCATGAAAAATCAATCTATGAGGAATCACTCAGTATATCATACATTTTGTGTTTGATTGTATATGGAGATGAATTGTTGAAATGCATCCTTTCAAAAAAACATTTTACTTGCAGTTAATTTTGAGTAAATCGGAAATAGCTCCAACTAAAGTCTCAGTCTGATCAAATTAATATCGAATCCTGAAATAATACAATGTGTACAATGTGTCTTCACATCTCCATACAATTTCCGTCTATCATTTTGGCACAAACGAAGAGTACGAGTCTAGAGTTCATTTGCAACGAATGTCCTTTAAGTTTTTGTTTGAAAGAACTGATCTTCTCTTCGACTTTATACCTAACCTAAAAAAATATCGAATGGGCTGGTGACACTGGTCATGGGTCAGTGTATTCACAAGCAATAATTCATAAAGAATATCCGCTATATCAAGGATTTCTTCTAATTTCATTTTCCATCTGAATAGTTTTGAGAGAGTTTTTAGTGCTGAATAATCATTGACGTGGTTCATCTTTAGTAACAATGATTATATTGATATATTAATAAAGTTCAGAATATTATCGAAAATTGACAAAGAATAATTTCGTTTTGAACGATGTTTTGCAAAAGGTTTATCTTTACTGAGAGGGACTTCTATTACTGTTCCGATTTTCAGTTTTTGTAAATCAAATTTCAGACACGAAAAATAGGTGAAATGAATACAATGCCAGATTGTGAGAGATATTTAGCTTCATGCATCACATTTCCTGCCGATTTCGGTCACAAAATATGTGGAAAACGAAATATTTGCAATCGCGATCGCTATATACTGCTGTATATTTATACACACCATTTTTTGATTGGTATGTATGATTAAAGCCCTATCATTATTTGGCCATCATTTTGAAATATTTGTGTTAATTTTGTCGAGTTCTTTGTTGTTTTGAAACTTTTGATTGTTAATTATACAGTTTGGTGGGTTGATCTATATCACAATAAATCCAAATGAAGCATGTATATACTTTCAATGAGACATATAAATTCGTGAATGAAAATATGTTCCAATCCCATTTTATTTTGATTCAAATATTCAGTTGTTTTAAAAGTTTTGTCCGTTTTCATGAGTCTACTTTAAACTGTAATGTTACAGTGAATACTCATTCAATGCAATCGAAATAAGAGGCGTTTGGAACAGTGCATCTTTGAAAAGATAACAATCGATTAGCGAGTGTTCTGGGGTGTATGGTAGGTTACCTTCGAAGCTCAATTCGTTCAATTTTCGGACGGTGATTTGTGATTCGTGCGGACGGACGCTGTCTTGGCAAGAATGGACCTCTTCTGCAGGCTAGTGCTCGCCCTGCAGTAAGTGCCTAGGTGTCTCCACTTTTCATAGCACGTAACAATCCTATCCAAGAAAGGATCGTTTCGGTTGCGCAAGAGCAAAGAAGAACGGACCTCAAAATGTGACAATTTCTTCCGCCATCTTATGCACCATTTGTGAGGGGGCATTCTCCACCAGGGTCCTCAATTGTTGGTCCTGGATTACTGTAAATTCACCACTCCGGAATTCATCGAAGATGAACTCCAGAGTGGTGGAATTATAGTGCAATCTATCTATCAGTATACAGGGTGTAACATAAGCACGTTAAAATATTCAAGTGACGTATTCCTGAAACAATTTTGAGAAAAAAAAAGTTTATATGAACTTGTGTCAAAAATGCTTCGTTTCGCAAAAAACAAGTTATTTGCACGAAATTCGGTACCCGGAGTTTTTTTCATGTGAGAAATCATAATTTCGTAGTAATTTTCATTTATCATCTAGAGGGCGCTGGGTACGCTGTCATTATTTATTTCAAATTGCCCTAACTTTTTGCGTCCAGATACTTACGCTACGTGTTTTCCAACCACGTATCGAATTTGCTCAATGGCTTCAAAGAAAAGTCGAACAAAATTCGCAAATTTTATCAAAAAATTACTTCACAGATGAAGCTAATTTTTCAAGAAATGGTATCATGAACTTCCATAACAACCACATCTTGGCGGAAGATAACCCACATGCGATAACGCAAACTCATTTCCAAGACAGATTCTCTTTTAATGTATCGGTAGGCATAATTGAGGATTATTTAAATGGGCCCTATTTTCTCCCCTTACGTTTGATTGGAGATGCTCACCTACATTTTTTTGAACACGACCTTCCTCAACTTATGGAACATGTTCCCATTGGTCTCCGAAATCACTCTTGGTTTATGCACTATGGAAGTCCTGCTCATTTTAGTCTGAAAGAAAGACAATTTTCAGACGTAGTATTTCCCCAACGATGGATAGGAAGAGGAGACACTGAGCATTGGCCTCCGAGGACCTCAATCCCGTCGATTTTTTCTTTTGGGGATACCTAAAGTCACTAGTTTATGCTAGCTTCATTGAAAACGAGGAAATGTTGAGGGATCGCATCATAGTTTGCTGCGAAGCAATAAAAAACACTCCGGGCATTTTTCAACAGGTGCGGAATTTTTTGATGAGGAGAGCAGAAGCTTGTATTACTGCTGAGGGTCGTCACTGTAAACAGTTGTTGTAATAGTTGTTTCGCTCAATTTATATATA
>WOGP01007395.1:0-11788 GCA_015342065.1 Leptinotarsa undecemlineata
TGAGAATTTTTCATTCCTTTGTTTTCGTTTCATTGCATGGTCAATGACATCCCCTATTTTAATGACTCGAAGAACTGTCGAACGAGATAGTTTCGTTGACTCGCATATTCTATTCACAATAGCATTCTGTGAAATGTGACATTTTTTCTTCTTCAAGCATTCATGAATATTTGAAATTACTCGCTGAATTTGAACATGTAAATCCTTATTTTCAAATTCCAAATCCCTGTCGATTGATAGATTTCACAGATGTAATCATTTGTTTTAAAAGTCTTCAGAAAGCCATATTGATGAAAGTACTCAAAAACACTAAGATTTTTACAAAAATCAGTTTAAACGATGAGATTGGAACCATTGGTGTAAAAGTTGAAAACTTTTTCTAGAGATCAATAACCCTAACACCAAACTGATATTTTTGCACTCGACGCGCGTTCGTTAACAAGGATAGTATCTTCAGCAGAAGCAAATTAATACTGAATCTAAAGACAAGGGTTAGCTGTTTATATACCTAAAGTTTTTTGGTCCTATGTGGACTTTCTTTGTTAAATAATGATTATCCTAATTGATTTCTCGGTAATTAACTAGTGGTAATTACCGAAAAATCAATTAGGATAATCATCATTCAACAAACAAAGTCCACATCGTACCAAACAACTTGAGGTATATAAACAGCTAACCCTTGTCTTTAGATTCAGTATCAATTTGCTTCTCCCGAAGAAGCTAATCTTGTTAGCGAAACGCGTGTCGAGTACAAAAATATTAGTTTGGTGTTAGGGTAATTGATCTCTAGAAAAAGTTTTCAAATATCGGTTTGCAAAACCATTCACTACCTCACCAAACCCGACGAATACACGGCACTGATAAAGAAATATTGTGAAACGGACAAAAAATTATTATACAGCCAGTCCAGCTAGCCGAGCCTTCACTTCTCAACTACATTTGATAGCACGTTCATTAACTATCTGGGCGACTAGGGGCAAGAAATATTTATGACTGTACCAGGGACGCTTTGAACATAAAAGCGGTGGTAGTATATACATTTCCCATTTGCCGGGCAGTGATTATGAACACCCCTCGTATATAGTGATCTTATTTTTATTTCATTTTCAGTTGGGATTGGATAGACTATACAAAATATTTCCTGTCCGCAGGCTTGCAACTTTTTATTGAAACAAAGAAAGGCTCGACATTGAGAAACATCGTATCAATGAAAGGTTTTGAATCTACCCAATATGTTGATAAGGAAACGGAGATTTGGAGATTGTCTTCGTAAATTTTCGACTTTCCAAAAAGGTGTCTCATAGTTTGTTGTTGTTTCATTCGAAGCAATAACCAATTATCGGTGATTTATTCAAATTCTTGAAAAGTTTCCTTTAATATCTAAAATTGGTATTTTTAATCAATTTAGTATCATTATAGACGCTATTAATGCTTCAACTATATATCCCCTGATATTTTCGCATCTTATAATTTATATCTAATGAATCCATGAATATTAACCAGGTCAAAACAGGTTTAACAGTAAACTGATTACAAATTATAAAAAAAATTGTATAATGGGGTCAATATTTATATTAAACGGCTATCTATTCCAAAACAATATAGTTTTTCAAATTAAGTATACCTATATTATATGTTTTTTGTTAAGGTCACTGTTATAAACATTCAAGTTCATCAAGAAACGTCAGTTATGAATTTAAATGAGAGTATGTTCAGAGTTCAACTCTGTGTGAAAGGAAACGTTCTTGTACAAAACCCTAGACATATGCAACCAACCATACAAAACACAGTATTCCATATTGCCTGTTTTAAGTGGGTGAACGGACTTTTATAGATTGAATGTTTGATCAGATATATTCAATTCAACTTTGCCAAGATGGGATTTTTTTTTTGATATGGGAACCAGGTATCTAACCTAAGTTGACAAACAACCATGCTTTACAAGATTTTTAAAATCTGAAAGACCAACAGTCGTCTGAATATTTTGAAACAAATTCGAAAAATAATACAAATCTCTGTAAGAAGAGTTCAACCTTCATTTGAAATTAGTATTGTATATCAATAAATCAATAACAGTGTAGCTCTGACTTTGAAATTCATATAGTTACCTCTGAAAACTTGATAATATTTGAACTTTTCATTAGTACGGTAAAATAGTCATCCTTTTTAATTTTTTTAAATACTTTTGTAACCATTCAACTGACAGAAAAATATTGGTCAGAAAACTTAAGTGGAAAAGAAAACAAATCCGAACAACGTAGAATACATGGAAAGATATAAAATCATTATTATAATTCATCTGGCTCTACTTGGCTGTTCGATGCGACCTAGAAAAAGTTGATGAATTTTAGGAAGGTTCAGTTTTTTGAAAGTCTTCCTACCTCCTCCCAGCCAATTTGGGCAATTATTCGCCGAAGAAATATTCTATTAATCAAAATCCAAAATTTCCTAAAAGTATTACAGTACTAAAAATTAGGTTCCTATTTTTTTTGTACAGCTCTGAAAATAAAAAAATTGGAAACAGAAGGTTTCATTATTAATAAAATGAAGATAAAAGAAGTTTCAGAGAACTAATAAAGTCCATTTCATCACCAAAAAATTAAATAATTTGAAAAAAACTGCGCATTGTTGTTAATTAAAAAGCATTCATGGCAAAAGCGGCGTTGATGTGGATGATAATGAAATGATATTATTATATATACAGTGCATTCTATGTGAAACGAGCCACTCTGAATAACTTTTGGTACAATGATTTGCATAGTATACAGGGGGACATATTTTGACATATTCACATTTGATGTTACTTCCCCTATCGCACCCCTAGAGCATGTCACCAATTATTTTTCAAATGGATCACCCTATATTATTTTGCATTATCAGATGCTCCATGATGAGCAAATTTCAACAAAGTATGAAAAATATGGTCTGAAACTCATGGTTCGGGAGCTAAACATTTATTTGAGTTGAAAACGAGCCATCCTGAATAATTTTTGGAACAATGATTTCCAGGAAAAATAACGCCTCCGGAGCATGTTCCCTTTTTTAATGGAGCAATTGTTTTGCATTCCATGATGCTCCATGATGTTTCGTGATGAACAGATTTCAACAAAATCATTTGACTTGAAAACAAGCCACCCTGAATGAACTTCTTTACAATATGCTTTCTATAGGTTTTTCATAGGTGATTTTGTAAAGTATACTTCAAAAAAGTCTTATTTTGCCTAGTTCATTTTGTCTTTCATTTTGTATTTGTCCCATTCTACAATAACCTTCACCTACCAGGTGAAGTTACAATTGGTGCTTCTGTTTTCGTGAATTCTTGGAAAGTAATGGTTTATACGCTTCGAGAACGGATTGAAATAGTCAGTTCATACTACTGAAATAGTGGAAAATGGAAATAGTGCTAGAGCTATTACCCGTATGTTCAATGATAATCATCCAGGAAGAAGAAATATACGACACAAATACGTTTCAGAGTTATTGAACAAATTAATGGAAACTGAATCTGTCAACAATAAAAAGCATAACCGTTCAGGAGTTGTCAACGATGAAGCTGCGGTTTTAGAGCACGTTGGACTAATGGAAAATTCGCAATTTCTTACTAAGTTATCGCGAGAATCAGGAATCAGTCATACAAATGTTTTCAGGATCCTTCATAAGTACAAATTTCATCTATATAAGATTAGACATGAATTGAACGAAGGTGATTTCGATAGACGTTATTGAGTTTTGTGAAAGTCTCACTGAATGGATCAACTTGCATCATAATTTCTTCTATAAAATTTGTTTTTCGGATGAATGTACAGTTAGTTTGAATGAAGGGGTAAATCGGCAAAATTTTCGATATCGGAGTAATAAGAATCCTTATTTATACCGTTAAGTTCATACCCAACGACCTCCAAAACTGAATGTTTGGGCAGCAATTTTAGGTGACCGCATCATAGGACCTTTTTTTTAATAATGATAATTTGACTTATTATAAATATTTGGATATGTCGGAGAATCGAATAATACCGTTCATTAATAGGGCAATTGAAGATGATATAAATTTATTCGAAAACGAAATAGTTTTTTAGCAGGTTGGTGCACCTCTTCATTATGCAGCTCCATTACGCCAATTTTTGGATGATCATTTTCCTGGTCGCTGGATTAGCAGAAGAGGTCCTACAGAATGGCCCCTAAGGTCTCCGGTCCTCACTCCTATAGATTTCTCTCTATAAGGTCATTTGATGTATGAAGTTGAAGTGTATGAGATAGAATCAACAACGTTAGAAGATTTGAGAGAGGCATTGCAGATAAATAACAGCCGAGATTCTCAACCTTGTGAGGGCGGCAATGGAAGCTCGTTTGTACCATTGAATGGTAGTTGATCGATACGTTTTTGAACATTTACTGAAGAAAAATGTTTCTTCTCAATATCCAGTCATCAGATTTTAACTCAAGAATTAATAAAAATGTGGATGAAATGTGAATATGAAAATGTGTCCCCCTGTATACTATTGTTGACGTGTTCTTTATTTTTCTGAAAATCATTGTACCAAAAGTTATTCAAGTAGGCTCGTTATAAATGGAATGACATTTATATAATATTATAGGAGAAAAACAAACATATTTTTTTCTCACCTGAAGAGTATTACAACTAGTTGTCTGCTTCATCTGTTTTTCGTATTCCTCCCTTGGGGATTGGTTCAAACTGTTGGATGAAGGTGGCCTCCACGTGATTTCAGATGCTATCCTTTTGATCTTGTTATTTTTGCTTGGACTTCTGATCGCCTTATTGACATCGATTATTGTTTCCGAAAGTCTTCTCTGAATCGCAGGTCTTGTGAAAAATCCCAAGGGAGTTAATGACGGACGCCTGCTGCCGCAAGTAGAAGGCGTTCTCGCCTGAATCTCTTGATTGACTTCACTCTTCGTCTGTTTCTTTCTCCAGTAATTTTGGAATGTTTTCCTAAGTGCTCTACTCTTGATTCCGTAAAGAAACCCATTAACTGGCAGTGTTGAAATGAGTAAAAAAGAAGCTAATGTATAGAAGTTTGAATGCAATTTTCCATCAGTCATTATCTTACTCAAACTGAAAAAAAGTCGCTTTGAATGTTTTGTGATCTTCGAATGAAAATATCGTTACCTGTTATTGTGAATTGCACCGATAGTTGCCTCCCACAATATAATGATATAATATGGTAGGTAAAGCAACAGAAAAGAACCTACTAACTGAAAAACGGAGTAGATGGCGCTACGTCCGCGAAATTTCGGACCACCTGAAGATGGCGCCGTAACGGTAGGGACGAAAAAGGGATTCCTTTGGTGGGTGATGGTTACTTGAGCTGAAAGAGTGACCTCGTATATGGCTGATGCGATCCGATGTCGATGATAACGGGCTATCATGAAAATCTGCAAAATTAAAAAAAAACTTTCATTTAGAGACTTGGCAGTTCAAATTATTTCTGATTGGAGAAAAATGAGAATATTTGGCTTGAGTTTTATTCATAAAATGCTAGAAATGACACTATTCAATACAATGATGAAACATCCGCTTTTGTACAACCACACTTTTTGGGAAAACTTTTGGCTTGCCACTTCTCAATCTTTAAACAAAACATTTGGGAATCTGCCAGAGGAAGATAAAAAAACAATTGATTTGGAAATAAACTCCTCAAAAGATGTGTAAATCACGCATAAAAGTTAATTTTGGACACATTTTCTGCTTAAAGATTGAAAAGCAGAAAGCTAAGAGTTTTGTTACCCAAAAATTAATTTCTTCCATAAAAATACCCCTTTCAATTCACATTTTCTAAATTGGGATACATTTGAATTACATATTTTTGGTTTTTGAAAATTTAATGATTTTTAACAAAAGGGTTCGAATAACGAGAGTCAAAAAAGGCAACGAATGTCTTAGGTAGTCTACTCGTACATAGTCAAACTTGACAAAATAAATCCGGCTTCTCAACGAAGCCGGCGTTAGATTCCTAGATGTCTTCCTGGTAACAAGGCTTTCTATGAGGCTTTATGTATCCCGAAGGTTCCATTACTGACTCTGAGTTAGCTCGAAATCACTTAAATGAATTGAATAAAAAACTTGTCTGGTAAATTATATTTATACTACCGGTATCGGGTTCGGGACCGGTTTGTGTTTTATACTTCATAATGGAGTCAAACCCGAAACCGGTCGTAAAAATAAAATTTACCAGTGGTGTTTTGACAAAAGTTTTTTATTCATTTCATTTAAGTGACTTTGAATTACCATAAAGTAAACAAGTCATCAATCGTGTGATTGCTGACTTGTTTACTTGATGACTCAAAATCATACATCTTATCAGTATCTATACACTAATCTAATGATAGGGCCCCATTTAGAAAAACTCTGATACAGACGCGTGGGGAAATATTTTCACTATGACATCTGAGATGAGTCATGTAATAAGAAATCTCTGACACAAAAATCTTTCAATTTAACTCATTCCTATTGTATAATAAAAAAATGATGTTTGGAATTCAACTCTTACATTGAAATATGCGTTAGCATAACTTCGATAGGTATAAATTTCAAGTGAACCTTTTGTTTTTCCCGAGACCTATGACATTGTACATCAGTTCTCAATGATATATTTTTTTAACGAAACTGGATTTCATTCCAGTTTCTGCACACCAAGTTGCTTTTGAGTTGGACTAGCTGTACCCAAAGACAGATTTTTCAATCTGTCGCATATACGTAATACGATTGTATGTGTTTCCAACATACGTTTTGAAGTAGTCCATCCTGGAGTTCCGTAGAGGCCCACAAAGAAGGTACGCGGATGCTATTAGCTATCGAGGGGCTCCGTTTTGTGTTGTGTTAATAACTGTAATATGTAAGTGTCATTTAAAAAAAAGTGATGAATAAAGGGCTCCCTTTATTCACGACGGTATTCAGGCCGGGTGGTTCAGGTAACCGCATAAAGTGGGCTGTATGTGTAAAAAAAAAGGTCTCCCAAGCAGGAGACGACTCCATAAAAATGAAATTGTTTTTATAGAAAAAAAAAGTTTGACAAAAAATTAGTGACAGCACTGCATCGTGCAAGACTGCTGCCCCCCCGACGAAGCTCCTGTCAACCATCGAAGGAGCTTTGGTCATATGCGCCTAAAGATAGGAAGCAACGACCATCCAAAATAGAGAGAGAGAGAGAGAGAAGTAGTTCATCTTCGAAGTGGAAGGTATCTTGTTGAAGATGAAGAAACGATGTCATCTACACGAATTCATTTAAAAAAAATTGAACAAAACATGTACCGGACATGTATATAGGTATACCCATCATCAGTTGTATTGTTAGTGGCTAGAAGGTGAAATATAAAGATAAGCAAGGAGGTATGTTGAAAGAGGTTTTTCACTTAGAATATCAAGTGTATGGGTAAGAAAAACTTTATTGAACTAAAAAACTCAGAAGTAAATAGTTATCGTTTTCAATTTGAACCTCAAGCAAGAACCATCATGAGAGATAATGTAAAATATCTGTTTTACTGAAAACCGAGTTCGAACCTTGTAAACATAATAATAGCGGAATCTAGCCGGTATTGTCGGTAACCAAATAATGAACCCACAAAAAATTAAGCCAGGGCCGTGGTTCCTGAAGACTGTTAAGAAGTTGCCCAAAACGTGGCAGCAGAGTAAAAAGTAATTGGCCGTGGAATAATTTGAAAATTCAAAGCATTCAACAACGTTAAACAGCCTGAGTGTATTTGATCATTTATACTCGGAACAATGTGGTTCTTTATAGACCCCAAAATCTATAATATGTCTTCAAGAAATGTGAAAATTTTATAGTTATCAGTATATATATGGTTCAGATTGATGATCTGGTATGGTTAAAGTGATCAGGGATTCTTTTTTTCAAGGATCTACTGGTCTGACCCACGTAGACTGCAAAACAATTGGGGGACTAGCATATAAGTTGTTTAACTTCAGATTTCTCTGGGAAATAAGATTTGTCTTCGTTAATAATTAATCTGCCTTCCATGTAATTACCGCTGGAGAAAGAAATCGTGAGGTTGCTATTGAATCTGTTGAGAATAGTTTTTAGATCATTAGATATTAAGAAAAGATTGATCCAAACCGTAAGAATGGATTTCGGGAAGTGATATTTTTATTGCGGGATTTTGATAAAAGTTGATGATACAGTTTCTCCATGACGTGATCTGAGAAACCGTTGCTGAACCCTATCAATCTAATAATAATATATTTTTGTGAGAACTTTAGGAATTCATAGATATACAAAAATCTAGAAACTTAGCAGTTGAAATCTGTACATTTGTGTATGTTTGGATAATAATCAAAAGGAATCACTGTATTCGTATGAGAAGATTTTTTGTGAGTATAAAAGTTTAAACATTTATTATGATTTTTGGTGAGTAAATGTGAAAAGGGTTCATAAGTAGTTGTTTTTTTTTCTTTCCATAATAACATTTTTAAAATGATCTACATGTTGGCGCATCTTCGAGAGGTGATCAAAACTCCTGATGATGCTAACTTAGTTAGCGAAACGTGGTTAGGAAAAATTGTTTCAATCATGATCACTAACAGATTCAATAAATTTTCTATCATGATAAATCTTCGAACTACTATCCAGCCTCAGTTGATATATTCTATCTCTCAATTGATTTGAAACCACACCTGGGGTCCAGGTATCTCCTATTTGGTGTCCATTGAATATAACCTCTTGTTTCTTATTTAAAACAGGTACTGTCTTGATTCCTCTTCTATTGTAATTTTCTTGTTGGTGAAATTGCTTATGGGTTATCACTTTCTTATAATTATAATCAATACGTTGGATTCAGTGAATCAGATGTGCAAGGTGAATTTGATCGAAGTTTTCTAGAGATAAAAAGTGGTACTGGTGACATATTTTCGTCAATGGGAGCATTGTATGTAACGAAGCAAGGTGAATAGCTTTTTTTTCTACGATTAACTTTTCAAACAATTTTTTACAGCTGACATACTGCTATACTGTTCCACTGTGAATGATTGAGAGAAGATATTACATGATTGAAGTGCCATTATTTTGCAGAATTTATGAACTTTGTCGAAGTACATTGAGGTCAGAACTATAACAAGTATAAGGGAAATGCCGAATAGAGCACACCTTTTTATTTATGATATGTATGTTGTGCATTTCTTGATCTATATCAGAGGTATCAGTTTCATTTAAATATGTCCTAAATAGAGCATCACCTAACACAAGTTTTTTTTCGTATCAACTATTGATACGTCAAAAAGAGTACTTCAACTACGTCAGGGAAGATGACACCCGCAGTTACAGCTGAAAAATTTTAAAATTATAACCGAACAAGACCACGGTAAACCCGAAAACCAACCAAAACATTGACGTCAGCCGTGAAAGCCTACATTCCTGAATTATATCTTTTTAATATTTTTGAGATATTACATTATAATAATAATGTAATATATTATAATAATAATGTAATATCTGTATAATGATACATAACTGAAATGAATTCTTTCTTAGAAAAAGTTAATGAGTACTATATGTAATTCGGAACAATCATAAAATATAAAACAATTCAAAGAACTAAGCTTATAAAAAAAGGAAAGAAAAAAATTACATCAGAGGTGCTGCTTCATTCCCTCCTGTTCATAAAAGAGGACATATGCCTCATCGCTCACAAGTGAATTTGGCGAAATTGAGATCACGTGTGAATTGTTGTATTCATGCCACTTGCCTCTATATGGGTGTCTGCAATATGCTGTGTAATGTCCGTTGTAAGTAGTCCCAATGTGATTTGAAAGTGCATATAGATTATAACGGCAAGGAGCCACATTGTCTGCTTCATAATTGCTCATATTCAATCCATTTGAAGAAAAGTCAATGGAAACATTCTATTTGCCTCTGAATCTTTCCGTTGAAGAGAATATTTTCAAATGAATTACTAAAATACGGGGAAACTTTTAAAGGTTGGTGATCAGTTTCAACAGTTACATTTCCTAAAGACATACTGATTGATGAAAATGCTTAATCAAAACTTTTATTTTCGTAAAAGATGAGTGTAACTCTGCGACTACAATAATTTTTACAACTTTGTTCACAATATTTAACAACTGAACCCTATAAAATATACTTAATCGCTTTTGTTACTAAAAGTCTCCTTTGATCCCCGGAACTTATAAAATGTTATCTATGTTCTCAGGGTTGCAAACAAAAACATATAATGATTCTTTCTCAAGTAAAACGAATGAGCAAATGTGTTCTTTCTGGTAACGAAAAGATTATTATTCTCAATGTAGATGACGCTCTCATTCACGAAATTTCTCGTATACCGTTGATACTCTGATGGAAATGTGTTCGCAAATGACGGGAGTTTCAAAATTATCTATATATCAATTCAATAATGAGAGAAAGATGAAGGCTTAGAATCACCAAAACCCATTTTAGGAAAAAACTGTACCTGTTCATGAAAACAAAAAAATTGTCAGTTAATACATTCATTCCATTTTAAGGAAGAAATACCGACTCTCAAAAAAATAATGGGAGCCTTGTCGCCAATAGGAAATCGTACAAAACTTTCAAACTGGGAAAACAGAGCATCGCTGTCAATTGAAAATGATGACATAATTTGCTAGAGTAGTCGTTACCTAAAGCAGATAAGAGGGTTTCGATGTGAGAATAAAAATATTTATTATCTGGATGAAACTTGGCTTGAAGAAGTATACACTATTGTAAATATGTGTCAAGACAAAAACATAACAAACGCGACTAATTAGTATCGATATTGGAAGCAACAGTGCGGTACGCGAAGTGATCTAGTTAGGCGATAGACATTCAGAAAATACTTGAAATTTTAGTGGAAGTATTCGTTGTATTTAAAGTGAAATAAAGTTGAGTTTGACTATTCAATGTAGTCAATTATTGGTCAACCCACGGGGAAAATGTAACAATATTCTTCTTAGAACACATACTAGAGAAATTATTATCAAGCTTGTCAAACAGAAGATACTTGTCAATCAAATGACGCTTTAAACTCTTTCCAGAAAAAGATGTGTAAATCATGCAAAAAGTAACTTTCAGATACAGATGGGGAAGTACAAAACCAAAACCTGTCTTTTCCAAAAATCAATCTCTCCTTTTTTTTGGTTTTGAATCCATCTTGATGCTATGAATTCCAACAGAGTAATTTGACCTGACAACTAACTCTCTTTTTATGATTGCATAATATGACAAATTTCAGTTATTCGTTCTAGTGTCTTGGAATCTTCCTGAAGTAATTTCCCATCAACTGCAGAATTAGTTACACCACATATAATCATAGTTTTAATCAGTTCGTCTTGTAATTCGCCCTATTTTCATTTTTTCCTGGTTCTTCAGCTTCCGTTATGAATTGGTTTACTGATTTTTATGAACGTTTTGACATTTTATTTCTATCGTCCTCTGAGAAGTGGAAAAGAAGCGAAATTCTTCGCCAATGAAGTGTGTATATTGAGTCACTTTTGATTTCTTCTTGTTGATCTCCGATGTCATCATATAATTTTTAAACCATGCTCCCCAAGTTCTCCAATTCTCTGCAGTTTCACCTTGCCATGCACATTGAACTTACTTCCCTACTTTCCGTCATAGTGGTATTTCCCTTTTATTTAAATTGAGATATGTTCATAATATGATTACGGATTATAAATTGATCGACTCCGTCATGTGATATTTACATATCAATATTTCATATAAAATATTTATAAAATAATGTGGCACTTATAGAGATGTCAAAAATCAATTTATTTGCCTCATATACAGAATGATATATA
>WOGP01007397.1:0-11787 GCA_015342065.1 Leptinotarsa undecemlineata
GTAACAACACTTCTGGTAGTGGAACAATTGTACGCAGGGTTCCTCAGGGGTCATTCCTAGGCCCAATTTTATTCTTGCTGTATATTAACGATATGGCAAAACTTGATATATCTGGAACATTTACCTTGTTTGCGGATGACACTACGATTTTTTGACGAAATAAAGATCCTGATACTTTGACTCGGCCTGTCCACTCTGATTTAGAAAAAATAAAAAAATAGTGTAAATCGAATATGCTATCGCTAAATGTTTCTAAAACAAATCTGATAATATTCCAGTGGGACTTGGAACAAGTAATACTAGGTGAACACATGATTGAAAGTAAGCCTGTATCTTTTCTTGGTAAATTCATTGACAGTAATTTAAAATTCGATACTCAAATTTCTACTTTAAAAAAGAAATTATCTTGTGGTTGCTTTGCCATAAATGTCATATCGTGAACTCGGATTTTCAGCAGCAATAAATTCATACTATCCACTTATGAAGTCTTCTCCGGTATGGAATTCTTTTCTGGGACTCAGGCAGCCATATTTTGATGTCTAGTATATTCGTTATCCAGAAAACTGCTTTGAGATTAATATTCAAATTGAAAATGCATGACTCGTGTAGACTACTTTTCTGCAGAAATAAAATATTAACAATATTTGAAATATTAATTCTAGAGATTGTTTGCTATGCTTACTTCACAAACATGAAGAAAAGTTTGAAAGCCATACAGAAAGATCTACGCGTAGCGATAAAAACTTGCCGTTCCACTGCCCACACATTATCTTTGACCAGGCAGTCTCAAATCTTTAGAAGTATACAAATATATAATCATCTACCAAAACATATTACATCAATTAATGGACTTAAAAAATTAGTAAAGAACCTTATTTTGGAAAAGTGTTTCTACAGTTTGTAGGAGTATTTTGCATACAAATTCTAGTCATTGGGTATACCACGATGTATATTACGATTTATGTCAACTAATTTAGGAATTGTATTGTTTTATTGATAACATATTTGTAAAATTTTTCGTATCTTCGATATCTTTCGATTGTTTTTTGGCTATTATTTTTAATCTGCACTGTATTCTTGTGAAAACTATATTCTCTTAAAAAAACAACATTTTATATATTTTTTCATTTTATGTATTTATAAACATGACACCCTTTATCGACAAATTGTAATATATTTTAGGCAATAAAGATTTATCTATCTATCTATCTATCACTGTTTCTCCGTATCGCTATGTTTCCGTAGGCTGAAAGTTTGTATTCAGATTTGTTCCATATTCTAGATGTGCCATAATAAATTTTTTTTGAATATTCGAACTGGGGCGCCAGCTGCGGGGGACAAACGGGCGCGTCCATATTGCCTTCACATCACTGTTTCTCTATGCCCTGAAATTTCCAGTTGATGAATTTATATTTACTCTCACCATTAAACCCATGCGGGGCCGGGGTGGTGCTAACATGAGATATAAAAATAATTGACCTGAGATTTTCGACACATTCCCGTAATGAACGGAATGCTCTGAAAAATTTTGGACTATTCTTTTGTCAAATGTTCTGGACTATAATATACATATATTATATTATAAATTTCCAGACGCAAAACTTTCAGCTCTCATATCTTCAAAAACACTTTTTTCAGGTAAAGCAGAAACCATCCTCTAAATGGATTAGAGAAGTCTATCACACCATATCACTCCCATTATCATTCTGTAATGATCTAGAATCCTCCCGAATGTTCTTGAACGTTCCAGACCCTTTCCGAACATTTAGGTATGTTCTAGAATGTTATAGAATGCTTTTAAATACTGTCGGATATTTTTAGATCATTCTAGAATTTTCAAGAGGGCAAAAATTCTAGCCCTTATATATTCAAAGGCACGCTCTACATGTAAAAATGGGAACCTTCACAGATCAGGGGTAGAGAGCTACCACACCTATCTATTTTTATTCATTTATTCACAATTTGGGATACAAATTGGTAAATACCCATAGAAAATTACCCATGTGTTGAATTTTCTTTTCATAGTTAGTTTAAAGGAATTCAACGTAATAAAGAAAACATTTACATTACTACAATATTTGTTGAAGGAATCACACATTCTGGTAATTGGGGAGTTTTTGCCCAAATTTGTGTTCAAATTCGGACTGGCAAGTAATTTTTTGTTTCTAGTGTTCCTATGAGGAACGTGATAAAAAATCATTGATACTAGATTGGGTGAGTCATAACAGTTTGTTATAATTTTATAAATAAAAACCAAGTCGGTTACTATTATTCCTTGTTCTAGAAGTTGTATTTTGTAGTGATATTTAATTTCACTAATACATAAGCTTTTGCTATTTTGAAATGCAAGAACCTTTCAAATCTTTGGGAAAGAAAGTTTTTAGCTTTCTACTTCTCCATCTTGATATAAAAAAAGGATAAGGGAATCTTCCAAATCTGTTCTGGAGTGTTTCTAATCGTAATTTATGTGTATTTCAATGAGCTTGTGAACGCTTGGAGCAATCTTACAAATCATTTATAAATACTAGAACTATTAATGGACCCAGATGTGAACCTTGAAGGACTCCCGAGGTTTGGGAGAATTTTCCGAAATGAATTGCCTGGTCATGGTACTTTGTCTCTTGATTTTCACCATTTCCATTTCTGGTGGATAGTAAATCTTATTTTGAAAGCATTGAATTTGGAATGTGATTTGAACACATCGTTTTTGTGAAATTTTGAATCATCTCAGCTTCTTATTCATACTATTACTGAGCGTCTTTTATTTCCTAATTCCGGATGAGTATTCCCGTTAAAAACTCTAGATTGAATAAAGTTGTTTGAGTAATTGCCACTATTGGCATTCTGTGTGACCACGCTCATTTTTCAACTAATCAACAAATTATTAATGTACTACAGTAATAGTTCTGATGGAATCCCTATCTACACGTTTTTCATGTTCAATATGTTGTCATTTAGTATGTATACGGCACCTTCAAAATTCTTCTTTAACCAGTGCATTAAGTGCTCTGATAAGTGCTTCTCTCGACTAGCTGATTTTTTCTAACGAGTAATAATAATATTGATAATTTCTCATTAGCATTTCCTCTTTGTCAGTCTTCAATGTGTTATAGTACTTTCTTGAAGTACTTATTCAGTCGAAAATCCTTCTTCACAAATTCCAAATCATTGTTGATTTTGATTTCTAAAATTTGATGCACGTTCAATCAGTGTTTCAACGCTTTCGTTTTCACATTTAAGAACTGTATTTGAGGTTCCTTCATCCTGTGACTACAACACTATTAAAATTTTTGGGAAAGGAAGGTTTTGGATTTCTACCTCTCCGTCTCTATACAAAAAAGGTGGGAATACATTTTAAAATATACTAAGATGTAAAGATGATGATGAAGAGGCAATAAGGCAAGTGTCTGATTCCGAAACATCAATGTTCGCCATTGAGGATGACAATGTTCCATGTAACTGAAATATTACCTCTTTCATTTACTATATTATGTAGTGAATGATATCTGAGTCAATTCCAAAACGAATGTTTTGGAATTGACTCATACTCCCATAAATACAACCTTGCCAATTCAAACAAGATTTCTATATCTGGGATTGAATCAAATAAGCGAATGAATGTTATTATGTACTATCATCGATGATATGAGTAGATTCAACTCAATGGTAATTTTATGAATAAATTTAGTGTTTCACGTTATAATGTTTTCCGATAGGTGCTGAAGAGGAAATAAGTATTGTTTTAATGTAATTCAATGTTTAAATGAGAGTAGTTACTTCGAGAAAGTGGTTTCTTTCAGTTTGTGTCTGAAGTTTACTTCTCTGCATGATCTACACGTCTTTGTGAATAGTTTATTTTGGAATTAATTGCTTTATTTCTTTCTCATTCCCTCATGTTTTTTGTATGAAGATGGAGAATATTTGGATGAGTTGGTGAGGATGTGAAATGATTATGAGCAAAGATGGTAATGAAATGAACTAGAATGACAACGATATTTTTCATCGAATAGATCCTTTCAACCCAAGCTAGCTTCCTTATCCTTGCTTCTTGTCACCATTCGAAGTAATTAAGACGATTGCAGACCGATAAAATTTCCCATTAAAGAGGTTCCAATCATTCACAGTTATACAGAGATTTAATTAAAAAACCTTTCTAAGCAAACATGTACGATTTATCTCCGGCAGAGATGGTGCCCTCCCTCCTAACAGTGGCGGATCTAGAGTGATCATCAGATGGGGGCATGCTCAAGAATATAAAAGATTTTTGAAGTTTGAAATTGAAATCACAGAAAAATTCAATTGAGAATAAACATTGAAATGAGGAAGCAAAAAAAATTCTTCCATATCTCAACAAAATATATAATTTTTGTTTTGGGAAAAAAAGCTTTTCTGTTTCTACTTTACAATCTTAATACAAAAGATATCTGAAACTTTCGAAGATATCATGCATAGAAATAACTTTCAGACAAAATCTGAAAGAATAACGTCCTTTCGAACAACTACTTCCACATGAATATTGAATAACAAGAAAATCATTTTTATTCATTCAGTTCATACTCCAAACATTCGTTATGGATATTTGAAACGTAATATATGAAAGAACATTATGTAGCGTTCTTATGGATGTCATCTGTTTCGATTCCACTGAATGGAAAGAAGTGATTTAATGTTGATATGAAAGTAATTATTTTGAATGAAATTTTCCATTCGAGTAATTCAATGTTCACGTGAAAGTAGTTTGTGTCTCAAACAAACTTAGTAGGATAGAGATCAAGAAGATTGTACTAAAACGAACGCGGATATTTAGTTTAGAGGAAGAATAAAATATTACATTTAATTCATAGAAATCCCCGAACCATTAAAAACTCTCTCATCGTTTTCTATAAACTTCAAACTTGTATCACCCTGCAGGGGGAGAGGCGTTCGAAAACCTCTGCCGAATAAGATGTTATCCGTGGAGGTAATGGTTCTTTAAATTGAAGCCTAATTCTGAGGTCGCATGCCAAAACGGCAACACTGAGGTAACAGTATAACTAACGACACTTTCGAGGTGTCGGACGCCTTCTAGTTGTAGAAAGTCTTATTTCGGTAATTCCGGGCTCAGACGTTATGGACCTCCTTCTTGTCGCTATTTGTTGACCATGAGGTAACCAAAACATCTGAAAGAGGAGATGGACTTCGGCAGAACGATCTCCATTGTCAGATCAAGAGGAAGATCTTCGCAGTCGGTTAACTTTTAGCAAATCCAGAAAGCTAAAAGATTCAGTCTGGAAGCGACTTATCCCCTCTTCAAGAGCAGGATATCTCATGAATCTGTCTTGCACAAAATTCCTTTTTTTCAAGACAAAACACAGGCACTACAGGAAAATCCTCAAGGAGCTCTTAGAGTGGTACCTGTGCGAAAGTAATGATTCACATTAGATTTGAATCGCTGGAGATTAAATCCATTTGGTAAAACTTACTCAGGAAGTTTATTCCACATAAACGCAGTTCTCCAGATGAAAAAGTTCTTAAACAATGAAGCTCGGAGTGTACTGACTTGAGCCTCAAAACAATGAGCAGTCACAGTCCGTCGAATATTTCTGATATGCACCGCTCTTGGTGGAATCAAATGTGCCAGTCACTTGAACACTTCCCGTGAAAGTATCTGTAGAAGAGAGACAAATCTTCAACCTTTCTTCGATGTTCCAGGCTATCACGTTTGCACGTGATGTTAGCGTCTCCAATCAGATGGATGGCTCTTTTCTGGATGAAATCCAGCAGAGCTCCATACATGAGAAAAATACTCCAAAGAAGGTCTGACCTGAGCTTTATAAAGTATCAAAGTTACGGAGGTGTGTACGGTTTTCTGGTTCGGAACAATGTTCCAAGCTTTTGAGAAGCAGTTTTTGCAATTCCAGGTAAATCATTGTGCCAAGAATTGGTGTTCATTTAAAACTCCAACATACTTATCTAAGCAGAAAGCGGAATTGTCTGACCTGACATTATTATACTGGTTCGGAGACATTTATCTTCTTGGAGAAAATCGATGCCTCGGTTTTTGTGGATGTGAATTGAACCTGGTTACTTTCACCCCATTCAAGATCACTTCTCATTAAGATATGCAACCTTCTGCTGCCGGTGACGATGTGGCACCGTAGCCGATGTCTTGGAATCCAAATGGAATCACAAGACAAGTGTGCTGTCGTCAGCAAAACAAAATAGAGGATTATTGGTTTTTTAGTTGTCGTTGATATGCGATAAAAAGATGGTTGAAAACGATATGGAACCCTGGGGAACACCAACATTGATGGTGAACCTATTCGAGAGATATCCATAGACGGCTACTTGCAGGGAACGTTCCTTTAGGAAACTGAAGAGGCATAAACAAAAATTTTCAATAGGAAAGGAAACTAACTTGTCTTGAGCAGGTGAGCAAACAATTTATCCAAACCAGAGATGAAAAAATCCTTCTTGGTTGAATCTAATGTATCATCAGATATAGCTGACTTACAGATGTACTCATATGGAAAATTTTCTGCAGGTCTCTAGTTATGAATTTTGCATTTTGAACATCCGACAACTTCAGTCTCGACCAATCAACTGAAATATCTTCATTATGCCGTTATGGCTGTTGCAAGATACCATATACCGGAAGACCACAGGGACGATTCCAAGGCTGCACATCTCGACCTGAAAAGCTATAGGAGACCGTCTCCTGGCTGGTGGCTGCAGTTGGTACCATACAGCCTTGGGAGAGTTGTTACTAAAATACATCATGGAAAACTTACTTACCGACACCTACCTGACCAAAATAGTTCCAGACTGATCGTCGGGTCCTTACCTAGTTGATAAAAATGTACCATGGTCTGTCACCTCAGTAGATATTTATTCACAAAGGAATCAAGACTCTGGTAGTAGAGCAATACTCTGTGTCTACTTCGCCAAGAACCTGATCAGGTTTTCTGCGTTTGGCAGCGTCCCATTCTTGGCACCTTATCTGAAAGATCACTCACTAAATAAGGTGATTGGCATCGGTAAAAAGCTGGATTTATTTGTCTGAGTTCGAATAGTTGTGAGCCACAGTGAACCCTTATGAGTTGAAGTGAGGATTAATTGTACCTAGCTACTCACCTTAAATTAAGAAACTGAGTTTTCTGGGCGGGAGGTGCCAAGCCCCCTCTATGTATCCGCCAGTGCCTCCCAGTGAAACTGGCTGAGAAGTACACTCGTATTTTTCGAAATAAGACTTAGGTCGCCTCGCGAAACTCGGATTTAATCTGCACCCGGTTAATGATAAAAAAAGTGAAAAAGCTCGCTGGGATTTAATTGATGCGGAGGCACTCGCACGCTCTCGAGAATTGCGCGGTCGGCTGAGGATAGATTTATTCGTAGATTCGTAGAATCCTGTGGTTTTGTTTCATTTGTGGTTTTAATTAGGTGCTAACTTCGTTAACGCTATGTAATAGTTTGGATGCGAAAAGAGGAGGGGACTTTCTGTCTTTACCGAAGGAATTATCATGAAGCAGATCGATACATACGTTGTTTTCTGATAGTGGAAAGTAATAAATGCTCACTATGAGTGCAAATTGCCAACAAAGTGCTCAAACGATTATTTTTTAATTCGTTATGATTTGCCACAGCTGGTATAGGCCGGTTTATAATACTTTTCCTGGTTCACCATAGACAAACAGGTCCCAAGCGGAAAATTTTATGACCCTTCGTGACGTTTCATATATACATATATATGAATGAAGAAGTGGAAGCAGAAGTTATCACTCCTGTAACCACCATGAAATATAAACTACCCAGTACTTGGAGCGTGTTTACTGGAGAACTATATCCTATTCATCAAGCTCTCACGTATATGTGATAAACAGATTACCCGAAATACGTTATTATAACTGACTCTTTGATCTACATCCAGTCCATACGAAAAATATATACGCATCACCCCATCGTTAAACTTATCAAATGTGACCTCTTTCGAGTACAACAAAGACAAAAGTAGGTAGCTATAGTACTGGTTCCATCCCATATCGGCATTAGTGGGAACGAAAAAGCCGATCAAAATGCGAAAGAAGCTGCGGTACAAGTAGATTCTATGGCAGAGACAAGAACAACACCTATCGGCCTCAAAGTGTTCATCAATGTGTGGCAACACGTATGGTTCCAATAATCCTTCAAACTAGCTGAAATAAAAAAGATCATATTAGCACCTTACAAAACTTTAACTAATTTCAGAAGCCATCAAATAGCTATCTCCAGGTTTCGCCTCGACCATATAAGGCTCACTCATGAATATCTAGTAACCGGAAAACAAAAACCATCTTGCATATATGCGAAACAGACCTCCCAGAAAACACATATTAGTAGTACAATGCGGAAAGGCTGGAGCATAACTTAGCCGAAAATCACGAGGATATCTTAGAGGAAAACTGTTATACACAACCACTCATCTCATTATTAATAGATAGATAGCACTTTATTTACAACAGGTGTACACCCAATTACGGGAAATGTTAAAGAAAATATAGTGAAAAAAAAATAACATTCAATTCAAATAAATTCACATCTTACATATTCAATTGACAAATTACAAATGATATCAATAATATAAATGAAATAATATAATAAGATTCAATTGACATATTATAAATTAAGTAGCCTCCACGAGGTTGACATAAAACAATTGCAAATAATATTAAAAAAAATTATAAATGAAAGGGTCTTTGTAAGATACAATCCTTGATGAAGTTCAAAGAGTTTCCATTAATGACACACATGTTAGATATTGAATTAAAATTATAACACATTACATTTACTGGTGCTTTGAGATTCACATTTATTTTACTACTCTGACAATGAAATGTTTTCTCGTATCTTGAGCAGAGGCGTGGTACATAAATTTTTTTTTGTAGGAGC
Organism: Leptinotarsa undecemlineata; assembly: GCA_015342065.1. Classification (NCBI taxonomy): domain Eukaryota; kingdom Metazoa; phylum Arthropoda; class Insecta; order Coleoptera; family Chrysomelidae; genus Leptinotarsa; species Leptinotarsa undecemlineata. The sequence goes on from WOGP01007397.1 coordinate 8,905, forward strand.
GGAGCACAGAAGATGTTATTATTTATTAAATTATATAGAAATGTGACCGTAATGAGGAGTCTACGTGTATTAAGTGATATAATATTGAAATTGTTCAAAAGGATGGAATAGTCAATTCACCTTTGGGGGTAAATACTTGTAGTGCGAAAAGACAAGAATTTCAAGAACTTTCTTTGGACAGCTTCAATTTGCTGTATGTGAGAATTATAAATGGGATACCAGATCAGATCATTGCCCCATATTCTAGTTTGGACCTCAGATAAGCATATAATAGCGTGATTATCACCTTTGTATCTCTAAATTCTCGGGTGTTCCTCATTATGAAGCCCAACATTCGACAGCTTGGTCTATATGTGAAACAAAAGTGAATTTCTGAAAAAAATAATGCCAAGTTCTTTCATTTCATTAACTCGACTTATGGTATTCTTATAAATTTCGCAAGTAAATTGTATTAGACTTCCCTTTCTGGAAAAAAAAGTACATGATATTTAGCAATGTTAGGATTCAAACGATTATTGGAACACCAATCGGATCTAATTCATACTTTAAGTCTAAGCAATCTCTATCGAGTAGATAGTTTGATATGAATTTCACCAATATTGCTGAAAAACCAAATTCTGATAGACGCTTGAGAAGAATGAAGAAATGACGTCAACCTGCAGTTTCCTATCCAAGGCTTCCTATCCAAAGCACAGTGATCACCTTCGAAGAAGAGTGTCAAAGAGTTAAAATAAAGTGTTGGTCTTGGGATCAAACTCCAGTAACATTCATCCTTAATTAATGCTAGAGTCCTGTACAGATTAGTACACGATATAAAATTGTTGAAATGGGTGTCATGGAAAACATGAAACCCTTGAACCTGCAGTGTTTTCCAAAGACTTGGAAGAAATGGATGAGTCAGATGGCTCCTAAAATGAGGAAAATTCCTCTCCACGTGCAACTGCACCACGAATTGACGAATTGAGGATAATTTTTTGAAGAGATGCAGTTTTGTCGAATGATGCAAAAGAACATTATGAAATATTTCTTTGAGAACATTATGTTCACCGATGACTTTCGTTAATCAAAATCAATTTCATCTTTGAAGCTATCTCTGACTATTTTTGAATAGTTCCCAAATTAGGGAAATTAGGGTAAGAACAGTATTCTCTACGCATTCCCTTCATTATTCTATTCGAACTGAATACATTTGAGCAATACAATATTCGCTTCTAAAATGCAATTACAGCAACGTTGAGAGTTCAAGGCAGTTCGACGCTGACTCATTATGCAGGAGTTAGTAGAAGTGAAAACCACTGCTTTAATATTATAAAGTTCCTACGAGACCCGAGCTTATCATCATATCGATGAGCCGCCTCTAGCTATAGCTCCCTGGGGACATTGTTAAATTCCTTACCTCAATCTCATCACACCGCAAATTGATTTTCCCATAAAATTTCTGTTCCCATGTCCCAATTACTGCGAAATAATTTCCGGCCGGCCTCGTCACCAGAAATTGGAAAAAGTTGCTATGAAATATTCCACAGGAGTAGTCCGGGTAGGATTGAGAAACCGCTGAAGTTAAATAGCTTCTTGTTCGATTGGCTGAACTGCAGTAAATACAGACGGAAACTTGCGTGTTCGTACGTTTTTTCAATCACTTTATTGGAAGATTGGGTAGCTTACTAAATTTGTAATCACTGACAGATGGGGCGAACTATGAGTTCACTTTGGCAAAAGTAATATTCGAATTTTATTAAGATGGACTCATATACGAAAGAAATTCAAAGTGAAAAGAAGTAGAGATTTCGAAGTCTAAAAATGAATCATCAAGCTTTTCTATATATACAGACCGTTTCTTTTATCATGTGTTAACTTTGCTATATTCTGAACCGTAACATATACGTAGACGATTAAATGTCATCGAGAACAATACAATGGTCGAAGAAAATTTACGGGGATTCTCGCTCTCCTCGAGTTATACGGGAAAAACCAAAAATGCTGTTTTTTTTTCGAATGAAATTGTTATTTTAGAGAATATACAAAAATGGAAAACGAAATTTTTATTGTATTCGGAGTGTACTATGACGATGTAATAATGAATATTCGATAAAACTTTTCGTGTCAACATGGCCATCAACTTTTTTTTCAAATACCGGCCTGTCTTTTTTATTACAAATATTGATAAAGCAATAAATTCACAATCCAAGGGTTATCACATTTGATATTTTTATGGCGTTTCACTTGAAATAACTACCATCATCAGTGACAACAATTTTAAATTACGGTCCTGTCGTTACTTCTTTCTATTCATGTCGAGTTTTATTCAGAACATTATAAAATATAAAACAATTCAAAGAACTAAGCTTATAAAAAAGGGAAAGAAAAAAAATTCACATCACAAGTGCTGCTTCGTTCCCTCCTGTTCATAAAAGAGGATATATGCCTCATTGCTCACAAGTGAATTTGGCGAAATTGGGATCCCGTGTGAATCGTTGTATTCATGCCACGTGCCGCTATATGAGTGTCTGCAAAATGCTGTGTAATGTCCGTTGTAAGTAGTTCCACTGTGATTTGAAAGTGCATATAAATTATAACGAGCGACATTGTCTGCTGCATAATTGTTCATATCTAATCCATCTGAAGAAAAGTCAATGGAAACATTCAATTTGCCTCTGAATTTTTCCGTTGGAGAGAAGCTTTTCAAATGAATTACTAAAGTACGGGGAAACTTATAGATTGATACGGACTTTGTACATTTTCTCCTTTGCTTACACCTCGAACACATTGGTTTTTCATCTCCATCTAGAGTTTCCTCTCTTGTGAAAGAATCCAAGCAATGTGACAAACTCAATTGGCCAGTTCTTTGTGGTATGGGAAGAGACAAATCCCAGAAAGGATCAA
>WOGP01007398.1:0-11787 GCA_015342065.1 Leptinotarsa undecemlineata
ATTTTCAAAAAGCGAACAAAAAAATTCAATTTCAACACCCCGTATCTCCGAAACGAAGCATTTTTGGACACAAGTTCATATAGACTTTCTTTCAAAATTGTCCCAGGAATACGTCACTTAAATATTTTATTATTCTCATATTACACCCACTATGTAGACGTTAAATGTTCATAATAGTTTCTCTGTATACCGGGTGGATGATGAAAATTGTGTCTCTACGTGACGATATAAAAAAAGTTGAATTTACAGATAAATACATTTTTGTATCATGAAGGTTATTGATATATTGTTGAAAAATGTGGGGTCTCTAGATGTATTCACAAATTTTGTTTTCGTTTTTAGATTTTGCATTATTTCTAACTTATGTACTTTATGCTGAAAGGCAAATGATGATGTAACTTAACTATACCTTGTATTTTTAGAGAAAAGGGGTCCCGTACGTTTCCATAACTGTTATTGATGGCACCAAATACCTGTGAAAATGTATATTTGCTACTGTAATCTCAAGTCAAGTATTTATTTCAGAGCCTTTTTCATTGTGAAAATAAACCATTAGATTCGTTCCATTCTTCTGGAAAGTTCTCTTCTATTGAGAGATTCCATTTGAGTTGACTTGTTGATATGTTGGTCACTGCGATACAATTTCTGGAATGTAATTGTGGATGAGTAAATGTCAACCGATTAAGCTGAATTTTTTTATTAGCAATGAAGCAGACTCTACGAAATGGCGATTTCTAATTTTCATCGTAACAGCTAGGATATTACGTCTTCCTGAATCAAATATGCTGAACGGCACAAAATGGCGATTTATAATTCAAAACAATTGATGAGTGGAATAAGATGAGCAACGTGATGTTGTGGACGCCATCTCATTCGGAAACTAGTCAAAACCTACAGAAAAAAATTGTACTAATGAAGAATTATTAAAAATGAAACGATTTATATGTATGAACATGAAAGTGCATTTTTCACTAGAATCTGCAGTGGAAATTACTTCTCGAGAACGTCTAATCAAGCGAATTTTGAAACAGCTCAATATCAACAAGGTCCTGATAGTGTTCTAGATTTGTAGAATTTATTTAATTGTTAAAGAACGTTTTGAAATAGACAACACTGTTAGTTTTTTCTGAAGTGGTAGTTTTTGTTGAATCTAGTTGTCGCAATATGAAAAGTAGATTGTTGTCACTTCTTCACGAATTATTATTCAGTCATCCTTATAAACATAGGCATTGACAGCAAAATTTGATGCGTTTCTAAATCCTTTCAAATCTAATTATCAATAATAACAAAGCAAACACCATGTGAAATAGGTATTTGATATATTTCACCGCAAAAATTAAATATTTATTGAATACCAGTATGCAAGAATCAAATATATGCATGAACTTAGGCACATGCGCAGATTTGTTTCAAAAAAATAATTATATATATAAATGCAACTCTAATTTCCACTTCATAGCTGAGCAAATGAAAATTATGATGTAGAATTACGATAAAACGTTAATATTAAACCCTAACTAAAAAGAAAAAAATATAACCATTATAAAAAAAAACTATAGCCAGTATTTACAAATAAAAAACTGAAGCAAAAGAAAAAACTTCAATTTTATCCCACGAAGGTCGGTTGACTGAAGCTGGGAGCATAGATCATTCTTCCTGGGATACCCTTTATGATGGTTCGACGGTAGCTGAGATATAGGCTGGGACGTCATGTATGATATACTTCTCGAGTGCAATCCTCATGGGACACCCTGTATTATGGATCAACGGTAAGCTAATATTCGGGCTGGGACATCCTATATAATAGTTCAATGGTATTGCTATGATTCGGACCACGGCGTCGTGTAGGATAGTCTTCTCGAGTGCTCATCCAATAGGATAAAAGATAGTACAGCCTCAGGACAGTGAAAATATTAGGACCCACCTTTCATCCAGTCCTCATTGGACAATGAACAGAACCACCGGACCAGCAGCACTGCGAATTTGTAACTATTTCACAAATCCTCTAAGAGCTGAATTTTGCATTGAATCACAAAACTATCTCCATGAAACCCACAATCATTTTCCAAATTCAAATGTTTTGATGTGCAGGAACTTTCCCAATTAAGGATGATTAAAATAATCATGAATCCTACAAATCAGCAGGTGGTATTTTTCGCAGGAAAAACTAGTACCGTACGCAACCGCGAACAGCAGGAACAACAACCCTCCTCGCGCATTGGCCTTTGCGCATTTTGTCTGTATTTTCTTCTGTATGCCCTGCATGTTGTTCTGTTTTAATTTAGAGTAAACTCGAGTTACACCGAACAACTTGCATAATAGTCAGTGCAAAATATATGTCATTATCTAGGGATCCCACATGTTCAACTAAAACACGACAATAAAAGCAGAAATAAAAAGAAATAAAAGAGAAAATGGCTCATTCAAACGAAATACAAGTAAAGCTTGGAATTATAAAAATGGACAAATAGCCGAAGAAAGTTATCAAAATTGTTGATAATCTTTCGAAACAATTGCATGCGAACTATGAAAAATGACGAAGGTTCAATTCCAAATAGCTCATTGTACATTCATATGATTCGCTCTGTTGAATCAATGAGAAATTTTACATAAATTTTCATCCGAAATAATTGACGTGTATCTGGAACTACTACTACACCCACTGTACTAGGGTACACAGTGTACCCTAGTACAGTGTACTAGGGTACACTGGAATAAAAGTGTACCCTAGTAAATATAAATAGGCCAAGTTGAGAATGAGAAATCAGTCTACTTCATCCCCTGAAGATGGTTGGTGCAATGATCGTCGAAAATATTGTTGCAGTTCTGGGGTTTCGGAGCAGTGAATGTTTTGGATTCATTCTATGTTAGAGGTTCCAGTACTCGATTCCATTATATTCCTTTGTATCAATCAATATCTCTGTTAATTTATAAGTATTCCAAAATTTAGGAATTGATTTGATCCATATTCAATAATATTTGAATATAGAAATAATGACTGAATTGTAGTTTTTTCAAATTCTCGAGGTTTCTCAAAACAATAAATGCATCAGTATTTTGAAGCGACTTATTTTTAAGAGTGTATATAATAAATTGAAATTACATAAAGTGGAGCCAAATTAAAAATATATTTGCATTTATGCGTAGGTATATTAAATTCTTGAAATGAAGATACTAGTTAACGGATTTGGATTTACTTACATAAAATCCGAACAACTTGAGAATAACTTTTCCACAACTAAACACTATTCTATACTGCCAATAAGAGACAAATTCAGAATGATGTTCACATATCGAAGTACCATATACTTCAATGTTATTTAAAAAGGTGAAAAAATCAAATTTCCCAACAAACTATTCTTGTTCTTATAGTTAACGGATTTGGGTTTACTTACATAAAATCCGAACAACTTGAGAATAACTTTTTTTTACGGATGCTATACAATGTGCCACTTCTCTCATCGCTTTCATATGTTCAAAACGAAAGATTTCTCACGCAGTGAGAACTATCCGCCATAACAGTGTGAAATAAATTCTCACTGTTATCACGATAACCCTAGTCAGTCATGAATTTTCACATGACATATTGATATGACACGTTCTCAACGTTAACATCGCTACGCCGACGATTCGCGTGCAATATCCAAGTAGCCCATTGTCGGTGTTTCCATAACAACAAAACCGAAGCACTGCATAATTATTGCTGTCAACTTACCCAACGAAAATAGTTTTATTGTTGATTTTTATAGTATAAACAGTTCAGATTTATTAAATATAAGGAAATACGAAGATTTAGAGTTGGAAAATACACCTCCAGAAATTGTTCAGAAAGCAATAGATGTTTGCAATAATTTGCCGCCAAGCACATCAAGAGAAAAATATGAAATCGCTTACAGAAACTTTATGGACTGGAAAATGAATGCCAAGGTAAATTCTTGTTCTGAAAATACTTAATTAGTTTATTTTGAAGAGTTGTCAAGAAGTTTGAAACCATCAACATTATGGTCTCAGTACTCGTTGCTGAAGAGTAATTTAATTAATAAAAACTGTGTTGATATATCAAAATACGTAAAACTGCGTACATTTTCAAAACGCAAATCTGAAAAATATGCTCCAAAACAGTCAACAACATTAACTTCTGATGAAATTCAACAATTTTCAAAATATGCACCTGATGAAAAGTATTTGCTGATGAAGGTATGAGTTGAAATTTTTAAGTTGTTATGGAAAAATGAATGTTTGGTTTGATTTTAGACTTCTTTAGTTATTAGCCTTAGAGGGGCATGCCGTCGTGATGAACTTTGAAAATTGAAAATTGATGACATAGAAGATCTTGATTCGGTCCTTTTTATAAAATTACCTGATACTGAAACCAAAGTTCCTAGAAATTTCACAGTCACAGGATAATTCTATCAAATTTACAAAAAATATGTGAAGCTTTTTTCATGTACATATGAAACACGTTTTTCTAGATTAAAAAATAGCAAATATACGAAACAGCCTGTAAGGATAAATGAATTTGGCACCATGGCGAAAGAAATAGCGGAATTTTTGCAATTACCGAACACTAAATTATATACTGGCCACTATTTCATCAGTTCGGACTTCCATTTTCCAATATAATATAAATTGATTTGAAATCCCTGAAAAAATATGTGAAAAATTGAAAAATAAAAAAATATTATTAACAAAAAATGAGAAATAAAAACTAAGTTACGTCACGATGTTTCGATTGTCAGTATCCACAATCCTCTTCGGGTAATAAAATAACTGAACTTATTCATCCGAGATCTGACTATTTATAGGTCATACGAGTGCTTTCATCTATCCCCTCTTCCCTCTCACCGCTTCATTGGTTTTTGCGAGAGATGATCGTTTGGCGGGAGTTGGTCGTTTTTCGCATGATTAGAGGTTTTCATATATTGAGTAACTCTACGCTAGTTTGAATAAATGCGTTGTTGGACAATATATACGCGGATTCTTTGAATTTTCTCGTTAACCAGTGTTCCTCTTTGTGGATGATTTCAGCTTGAGCCCACTTGATGTTGAGTCCAAACATGCCCTGCTATTCCAGAATTGCTGGTTTGACCTCGCTGTGTGTGTTTCTTGTGCTCAACAATGCGAACTTTCAATGTCCTCTTAGTTTCACCGATGTATGATTCTCCGCACGCTCAGGGTATCCAGTAAATGCAATTCATGGAATCGCAGTCCGCGTTTGGTGACCTGGTTTTCGTCAGGCTGCTACGGATAGTGTTCCCAGATCTGAAGTAGGTCCGGATGTTATACTTGGACCCAATCCTTTTTATCCTTTTCGATAATCCTCTGATGTAGGGAAGTACAGGTACTGGTTGTGGCGGCTTCTCTTCCTTGTGGAGCTCCTGCTGTCTTCTAGATAGAGCCTAGATACAATCACTCTGGAGTAACCATTTCGTTGAAGGTCATTTTTGATGATGCCTAGTTCCTTTTCGAGACCTTCCATTTTATTACAGAGCCCGAAGGCACGGTCTAGTGGAGTCTTGATGATTCCTCTCTTAGTCGATTGATGGTAGTTCAGATACTGTCTTGTGGGAGTGGGTTTTCGATATACAAATGTTTACCATTTACTGGCTACTGTTTCCAAAGGTCATCTGCGACTATTATAGTTAATGCAGGGGCAGATCTTTTAACTTTGAAACGCCATGGGGGTTGGAAATCCAGCAAAGGTGCTGAATCTTATATCGACAACTCCATAGCTAACAAAATGAAAATGTCAAAAAGTATAGTAGAATTCATTCAGCCTCCAGCGCCATTAGAACCTGAACACAACAATGCTGTGGAAGCTCAGTACGTTTCCTCATCAACTTCAACTTCGACCGCAGCTAACACTTCAATTACCGAAAACATGTTGACACAAAACGATCTACCACGAATTCTCACTTGCTTGATTTGCGTTCGTGAGAAATATGTCGTTTTTCTCACTTGTTTTATAATATACTATTCCACAACTGAACACTATTCTTTACTGCCAACAAGAGATAAATTCAAAATGATGTTCACATATCGAAGTTACATATACTTCAATGTTATTTGAAAAGGTGAAAAAATCAAATTTCACAAGGAATGATTCTTCTTCTCATAGTTGTAAATATTTTTGTATTGGTACTAACATTTGAAAAAAAACTCAATATCTCACTTTGAGAAATGCAGATAATATTTACAGGCAAAAATGATTTCTTGCTCGACTGGAAAATTCAATTTTGAGATATAGCTTTGACATCATTTCTGACATGCTACTCGTAAGCCACGTTAGTATATGGAAACATAGCTTAATTTGTTTTAGGGAAAATCGTAATCAAGAAAAGAGATTTGAAACTTATATGTTTTTTATTTTTTATTTGTAACTGACGGTACTATAATTTCGTCCTATTAGGACATTTTCAAACTTATACATCAAACTAACAATGGTTGATTACATTAGCACTTATATAGCACCCCAGTAGATAGTAATAGAGGTACTTGGCTTGATTGAGTACCTGAATTTAGTTTACTAGTTACAATGCGGATATGCTAATTTGAAAACCGGTGAGTAAACTAAATCGATTTGATGATTTAACAGGTTGCAACTGAAAGGTTTATTCTCACCGGTTTTCAATTATCACCTACAGGTGTGCTATATAACGGCTAATGTAATCAACCATTGTTAGTTTAATGTATACGTTTGAAAATGTCCTTATAGGACGAAACTGCAGTATCGTTAGTTACGAATAAAAGTGGTAAAAATATAGAAAGTTTCAATTCTTTTTTCTTCATTATGATCTCCTACCACGTAGTAACGGCTACATCCATCAATTTACTAAAACAATAATCATTTCAATTTCCGTATCGAGCCATTGAAATATTATTGAGAATTGGTTGAAATTAAATTTAATGTGATTTTTTTCACCACTACACTTACTCGAACACTGAAAGATAACCATGCTCTCACTTGGGGAAACTCTTCTTTCAATAAGTTCATCAACATTTCCGCCTCAACTCTGCACGGAATCGTCTCAATGGCAAGAAGATCACAGCCTCCTTCGATGAGTGCTTTAATTCTGGGTATATGCCATTTTCTCATGGTATCACACGTCGTATATTTGGCGTAGGTGCCAGTATATTCTGAACCATCATGGAGAGATGCGCCGTATGGACCGACAGAGCCTGCTATAATTGGTTTACCTGAAAGAGTATTAGTTCACCTAATAACAATATAATTTATCGCTATTCATATGCTATTCATTACGCTATTCATTACGCTATTCGAATATACCAATATTCTTACAAATATTATTTTAAAAAATAAATTTATAATATTAAACAGTTAATGAGGTATCACTGTACATGCCTTTTTTTAATTCAGGTCTTTATTATCTATCATAGACTAATGAACCTTCTTGGCTTCGCACAGGTATTAACCTCGCTCAGAGTTGTATGGATAGCATCGTCATATTTCAAGCAATTCACACAAAACACTAATGAGAATAGGGAATAAAAAAAATAATCTAGGATTTCCGTGAGTTAGTTTTGATTTAACTGACTTCACTGAAGTTAGAAAGAGTGCGCATTTTTATATCAAACAAGTTTATTGTGTTTTGAATTTGAAGAAAATCAATAGATACTCCCAATTTGAAGGATACTTTTATGGGAAAGTAGTCCAACCTACGTTCCCTGAACGGTCACACTACATTTTGATATCTTGATGTTTCGTATTATTTATTGCATCCTGTTTCAATGAAGTCGAAACCCTGTAGTTGACTTAGTAGATTCCAGTATAATATTCTGAAGTAAGGTGAGGCACATAGTCATTTTCATTCATGCAGGCTTTCTCTTCGTCAGAGAAAGAACTCCTTTTATTTTGTTTCATACGATAACTTTCAAGGGGGAAAACCCTTTCATACGATAACTTTCAAGGGGGAAAACCATGTTTAATATTATCTTCTTTGAATGAATTGATGGATGTGTCGTTATTGTATGGTAGAAGATCATTATAGAAAATGAGAAAATTAATGGTATTTATTCCTTTTTACCTCTAATTTGCTTTCATTTTTCGATTTTTTTACACAGTTTTTTGAATACAGATTATTTTGAATGATAATTTCTCTCAGTTAAAAAAAAAGGGAATTGAAATGAATAAAGTGACACCCCAGCTGATTGAATGGGAATTTAAAAAAAAAAACAACGTTAGCCCACCATTCGGTAACGAATATCTAGGCCAGTGGAGATCATATTTTTTTACAGAAAGAGAGTAGTCATTTATTTTTTTCTACAGTTCTAGAACTGCTATTTTTGAACTGAGTGGGTAGACTAATTCGGGTACAGCCTTGAGTATTGGAGCGAATATATGAAGGGCCTGACTAGTCAAAAGCTCTTAAATTGTTACATCTGACTGATTAGTCAGATATCAGTAAAATAGTATAATATACAGAATTCAGTACATACGTGCTGTTGGATATTCTTCCAAAAACCTCTCAACTGCTGTTTGTGCTAATTGAACAGCTTGTTTTATGAGATTGTAAGCATCACCCTCAGTCATGTTTAAGTGTTTCATGAATAACTGTACGTCAGCTTGATAAGTATTCGTTATTATGACCTCTGCACCAGCTAAAAAATAAAAAAATATTACTTAAATTGAATGTTTCAATTCAATGAAAATCAACTGCAATTATTTTTAATTTCTCTTATTCCGGCCTATTGAGTTACAATTTAATCCACGGAGAATCGACGACATTCATAATGGTCATGATGATGGTCCACTCGACAACGCCGACGAAACGGAAACTCTTGAACTGTCATCTTTTATTCTTAAGATAATTTTCATTTTTATATGATATCTGATTCAATACGTTTCACTTGTGACACGTGATTTTGAATAACATAAACTCTTCAAAAACTTATTTTTTTCAAACTAACCCTTAATTTGTACCAGTCTCAGAAATAGAACTACTATTGTGAATATGAGTATTCATAGTAATCTTCTGGAAAAATAATTTTTTGAGCCAAAAATATGTATTTTTCATGAGAAGCCATCTATATCGATTCATTTTCATAGAACTGGAAAGAAAACTTTCGAAATCTTAGGAAAAAAATTCAAAACAATATACTGAGTTGAAATTTATTCAACATTAAATGAAGGATGGAAAATATTTAAATTATTGAGCGATCCAATGCAGAAGGCAGAATATAAAAGCCAAATTTGTTGATAATGTTTGTTGTTTGTAAATATTAACAATTTCAATTCACTGTCAACTCATAAGAAATTGAATTGATATCATATGTAATTCTTTGCGATATCACTATATTTATGATAGTATATTAGGGCTCGTTCAAAACTGAACCAAATTTTACACAGTGCTTCTTATACACAAGGCTATCTATATATATCATGTATGTCAGAGATATGGAGTCGTAGTTGTCATTTTCGGATACACAGATACTTATTGTCGAATGATACCGAGAAATCAACTCTAGCTCTTTTAGTTGCGGAGAAAAGTTTGAAAAAATTGAAAATTCAACTTTTTGATTTTCCCTCATTTATTTGCAGGGACATTGGAAATCTGCCCTCACTTTAGCATTGGAACTTTCACTTCACTATTAGAATATGCACCTAAAAATGTTATAAAAGGTTTCTTTAAATTGGAAATTTATAGGTTAGTATATAAATTCATTTCAGGTACATGATTTTGAGAAAAGGTTGTTATATATAAAAAAGTTGAAATTAATTATTAAATGTTTCGTCATTTTGAAATAGGTGAAAATATTGACTTCATATTCTAGTATTGTAAAGTATTCTTCAGGAGCTTCAAAATGATGTGTCACAAGACCCCCTTTCTATATACTTTTTTTCCCAGATAGCGTCCAAAAGCCATCTTGAAAGTTTCATCTGTCAATTTCATTTCAAAATGAAGTATTCATGCATTTATTTCATTATCCCAAATTTCAATTTATTGACTTGAATTGTTCAAAAAATAAAAGAGGGGGGGGCATTAAAGAAATGCACTGTATATCTGACGAACCATTTCCTTGGATAATAAGGATCGTTAAACGAGTTTCTCAATTAAGTTAATTCGTTATTAATTTATATTGAATGACTAATGAGAGTATACAACGGACTATTTGAAATGGGGCCTTTGTCACTGTTCTTAGACGTGTTTCCACATTTTTTGATTTATAAACTTCCAAATGATTCTGAAAGCTTTTTAGTACTTTATGTATTAGTAATATTGTTTGGAAATATGCTGCAAAAAATATTTTGAAAATCTGAAGAAACGTGACCCCTTCTGAATTTGACGATTAGTTGATGGTTCTCTCATAAAAATAACAATCACTAGAAAAATCCCAATACAGAATTGGTGATGAAGAATTAAACAGTGAAATACCCAATTATTTCATACGAAAGACCATGAAACCCTCCTTGTGCAGAATTTAATATCAATGTTCCAACTAATTCCACTTGATAACAAAGCAAACTGGACTGGAAATAGTGTCAACTGTTCAAACGAAATGAAATAATGAATTTTTAGAAATCATAAAAAGCTCAGTATGAAATAAAAAAGACATCAGAATGCGTCAACCGTATCGGATTTGCAGTGCAGCATGTTTTAAAAATGCAAAAGCGTAATATCTCGTATGGAAACAACAAACAGCCTGCGTTTGTAATTTGTGGTATAAAACATAGAAATTTTCATTTCTCTTTTCATTTGTAAAAAAGTTGAATTTAAAACTCTATAAGGCCAAAGAAATGATAATGTTGAGAGTAAATTCATTTAACTAAAGTCAAAGTGAATAAATGAATACGATATTTGATCAAATTCGTTAAAATATGTTCGCCTGATTTATTGCCAGTAGATTCAAAAGTTAATCACTAAACACAGAAAATACTGAAATACTAGGTAGATTGACTACTAGAACAAACACAGATTTTAATTTCACATAGACAAAGATAGAGGAAGATAGAGAAAGATTGGTGTGCCCGAGGAAAAAAATGAGAACTAAAGACAGGATCAGGCAGAGTGAGCGGGATGTATGGATGACTAGACGGATGTGCTACATATTCTATAAGACAGTCGAAAATGATATGGTGATCCTGGCGCGGAAGGCCGCTTATCTAGTTCTGAGACTTGGAAATTTTGGTGACTACTTTTCGAAGTTTGGCTAAGACTCGAAGAACCATGCCAATGTGGATGGGGTGAGCCTAAAACGGCTGATCCTGTAATAGATAGATATCTGGATGGGGGAAGAGTGGGCTGGAGATAATGGAAGAGCAAACGGAAAGATAAAATCAAGTGGAAAACGAATGGGTTCCTTGGTTATAGAACAGGTAGGGCAAGTGGTGAAATGTTACTACTAAATTAATGAAACATGAAAAATGTAGTACATTTCAATATGAATGACAAAAACATGGGAAGATATAGTTTTTGTGATATATTACAGTCAAATTTCTAGAAAATGTTGCAGAGATAAGGGATATTGCTGAATTTCGCTTAATTGGTCCGAGTTAGTATTTTCAATCAAATTATCCCCTTCTGTTCGGATTTCAATAATATCTGAAAATAGTCCCTTGATAGACATTTTTTCCACACACTATATTCTCGCCTCTTCAAAGATTATGATTCTCATCAATAAGATCTTTCATGTAGTTTACAGTCACTTTAACGACCAACTATTTTATTCCCTTATCCTCTTTTTTTGTATCAAGATGGAGTAGTAGAAAGCCAAAAACTTTCTTTCCCAAAAACTATTTTATATTTCAAATTGTGATTAGTTTTGACC